>JAGWCC010000854.1:0-127516 GCA_022651775.1 Drusus annulatus
TTTTTTGGGGTTACGCGCTTAACTGTGGCGTGTTTCCACAAAGACAAGACAAAGTAAGTCACTAGTCAAGTAACGATGTAACCGCTCGGTGCGAACTCTTCATTTTTGCGGCAGTTCACACATTTCTCACTGTGCGGGCATGCGAACTACTACAAAGAACTACCGCTAAAAGGCATTCTGGGGGCAGGTCACTGTGCGAAAAGTGCCAGTTTCCAGTTTTTTTTTTGTTCTCAGAATATCCCTAGCCCCCCTCTCATAAAAACCCTCCTGGGGAACCGGTTCCAAAAATAATTACAAAATAAAGTGCGCAGATTGAGCGATCGAACTGTTAGTTCAATTGAAGCATTCACCGTGAAAGGATTATTTTTAAGCACTTGTAGTTCGTGAAAATTCAGAAAATTTTGGAGTTTTTTCCCATTGCTAATAGAAAGCAATTACAAACTAGGCCTCTTATCATTTTTTTTAATGCCCTCTAGAGACCTTCATTTACGCAATCTGGATTTTTTATTGGACGGTGATCTCAGAGCAATAATATACAAAGAGATAGCGCTGCTGTAGTCAGTTTTATGATGTTTGCCGGACTCAGCTAGACCTGGGCGTGGCTAGGACTAGGCTGGAAGTATTTATTCATCCATTCATAGCACATGTTGACATAATGTTTTTGTTAATTCGTAAAACCACTTTTTTTCACAGTATCGTCATTGACAAAATATAGCATGTAACCTAATAAACCGTTGAGTTATGTTAATTTATTTCGCTTGTTCATTTTAAACGTGTAAGGAGTCAACGGAGACGCGGGACACGAAGAACATTCTAACAATACTTTAGAGCGGTGTGATAATTTGGGAAATTTTTTGTTATTTCTTTTTCTTTCTCACGGCGTACGACGTAAAACCAGAGAAAGTGATTTATCGCCAATTTGTATAGGTTGGGTAAAAAAGAATTGGCTCTCTCTGCATATATTGTTACTTCAAGACAGTGATGGTGCCACAACTTTGCACAAGCAGATTGAAAATTCCTGCTTTGCCGACTATTTGGACCCGTCGGTAATATTTTGCTGGTATAGCAGAAATCGATTTTTTACCGGACGCAGCTTGCCATCTGTGAAATGCACTTGCGTACAAAGACGGAATGATAACGATTTCTATTGCGGTCTCGTATGTTATTGATTGAAAATAATCAAAAGTTTATAATATTGTTTAAATGTTTCTCGTACGGCCTATTGCTTTTCGAATCGATTTATTTGTATTTACTTCGCTTTAAATTTCTATTGCTATTTCATCTTGATTCCATTGATGACAAACCCATACAAACCATTTAAAATTGGAATTACCCACATTCTTATCATTGATGTTCGCAGGTAGGTAGAACATTTTCGTACTAATTGAAAACAGGTCCAATTAATTATTGTGATTGAATAGTTTAATCCACTGTTCCACAAAATAAAATCCCAATCTATACCAAATAAATTACAAGTCCAAGAAACACTAGAATTATATTTAAGACAGCTGAAACAACTTTTCCCTGGTATCTTTGGATTTTCATGTTACAAGATGGTTCTAAAAAGTTTTCCCAGCTTTCTCCTGTGACTCCATCCATTTGTGAAGAGTAGTATTGCTAATGAAATTTTCTACCTGTTACTTGTCATTTTTTAACTAGGCAAGTAAAAAAAGTCATTAATATGTAATTTAAATGTACCTAATTTGATAGTAAAATAAGTTTAGCTGACAGCAATCAATGTGTCATCTATATCTCGTGTATTTAATAAATGCATTTTCACTTTATTACTATGGGGAATAGACAGTACTTTGTTAGACCATGTTTAAAGCTTTTATTTTTTAAATTTGCATTATGTAGGTCACACAATTAGAGTTGACCCGAACAAAACAATTTATGATTGTTTGTATTGGTGTATATGTATACACTTCTGACAGCGATTTCCTTGAGAAATGTCACTGAGAGACTACTTATTGCGAGCGAAATAGCGAGAAAGGGACAACGGGTGTAAACGGTTTTATTCAAAAAGTTTTTACAATGTGCTCTTTTTATTCATTAGTTTAGAATAAACTAAAACACCAAAAGTATTTAATTTTTTTAAATTTCACTGAATTATTTTTTGAAGTCGAATAACACGCTTGAAACATGCTGAACGCAAGCAATACATCTGTGTGAGTGTTGTGTTTGACCTTTCACAAAAAGTAAACGTCAAAAGTTGAAGATATACGAGTAGAGGTATCCACACCCCCTTTTCTAACATTATGACATGGACAAATAAAAAAGTTTCACTTTTTTAAAAAAGGAAGACAAATGTTCCCGGGTTACAAATAACCTGACAATATTTGAATTCCCCCTACTACACTACCATCATAATAAGCGGAAAATGTTGGTTGTGCAATGGTGGAGGACTTAGCCAGCAGAGGAATTCAACCCATGACGCCCGGGTGGGAATCCAAAGTGTTTGTCCACTCAGCTACCGACCGGTCATACATTGATAACATGCCATGAGTAAAATATTAATATGTATATTGCAAAACATTTACAATCAGATTCACGTATTATGTGTTGGAATACAATTTCAATCAAATAATATGGGCCTGCGGATAAAGCAAGGTTAACATTACTCATACCATAGCACATTAAAGTTTGAAATCGATTTTGTAGCAGCAACTTCATCGCCTTAATGCATTGAATCGTCCCGCAGTGGGAGTGTAATGGATACTTCATGACTTATGTTATTAACTACTTGCCAAGAAATGCATGTGAAATCGGTCATGAGTCGGCGGATAGAGACGTCAGATCTGTGCCTATCGTCAACGTGAATTATTAAATTATTTTGATGAATACTTAGTGAAATCTTATGTTTTGTTTTATTTTTTGACTTCACCTACCTGTAAATAAAGAGTTGTTGTATTTTTTCGCAATTTAATGGAACATGAATGAATGCAAATAGATTATTTTGAAGTCCCCTCCCCTTTTTTGGGAACTCCCATCACCGATTTATTTCTAGGGGGGTGTGTACTCTATTATTTTTTTTACAGTTTCATAATAATTTTTTTATTCTTAAGTAAAAATACCTAACCTCAATCTAATTTTTCTGTCAATAACTAAAACTTAAGGTCAAACCGCACTAGCGCGTCAGCGGCGCTGCACGGCACATTGCTTCACCACGAAATATGTTTTCACTGTTTTGTATGAAGCAAACAGCACTAGAGCGGCGCGGCGCAGCAGAGTTGCCTCCGGAGAGAATATTTTGACGCGACGCGCAGTGCCGCTGCTGCTAGTGCGGTATAGTGCGCTAAACTTCACTGCGCGTTACTCGCCACCGCCAGTCCGCTTTCGGTGTTTGACGTTTTCGCGCATGGTTATTGTTATACGCCAACAGGACTAATACGAGTGAGAGACAAAGAAATGGACGCTGTGCTCGAAGAGAAATTTATCGAATTGGTTAGCCATTACAGAGAGCTGTATGACCTCAGCAATAAGCATTACATGAAGATAGAAAAAATAATGTTTGGAAAGACATTAGCGCTGAATTGGGTGTGACTAGTTTTTTATTAGAATAAATAGTTGAATGATTTTGGAAACAATTTTTATTGATTAGGTATCTATTCTTATTGCCTTCGACAACCTTTTCTGATAACATCCCTTTGCCATGGCAGAGATACCTGTGACGAACAAAAATAATCCTTGAATCGGTCGTCATATTGTTATAAAAGTCGTCCATATTGTTCAACACTTAGAATGCAAATGATCGATATAATGACGCGTACTGCCGCGCTACTGCAGTTGTAGTGCAGTTAGTCAGAGAAGTGACGCGCTAGTGCGGTTTGATCTTTAACAATCAACATAAAACACGTAAATAATTTGCACAGCTCGATCTGAAAAGGTAGTAAGTCAGTACCCCCTGTAAGTATCAAACTCGATCCGTCCAACTACTAGGCGAGTGTCCTATACACTGAACTTTTCCTATGAAGGTCCTATCGATGTTTCTATAAGTTCACCCCTGCAATTAAAGATAATATCTAACCATTACGTTTCTGCTAACAACAATCATATTTTTTCATGCGAAAATGCTCTTTGAATATCCTCACATGTGTGTTTCTATTGCTATTGAACACCTGTGAGAGTTTGTTCTGTAAACATTACAGCTGTTTGGATAAGCAGATTACTTAGAAAAATAGCAACTCCGCTCGGTATGGAAGAATGTTTCGAATAATAAAGAGTTTTGTAATAATTAAATGTCGTGTAAAATAGCTACGTATGCTTGGTTCATTTCTATAGAATCGTTTAGGATTCGAGCCATTTCGGCTTGATAATTCAGCTATTCTTGTGTGATTGAAGTAATATTTCTTAAACAAATATTACAGAACCGATAAATGATAAGAAATATTGGTCCATTTTCCTTATATTTGTCCGTTCCTTATAAATGCGGTGCATATGGTTGAAATAGGGAAATACTTGACTTATAACCACAGCGTTAGTATAGTCAAACTAGGTCTTACACCCGGTTTAACTATACCAACACTGAACCGGCACGTAAGAGTCTAATAAATAAATGGTTAGTGTTTAACCTTTAACTAGTCAAGATGGCAAACAAAACAGGTGTTTCTGTGGTGGTTACCTAACACCGAACTGTATTAATGGCTAGACACTGTCAATGGAACAAGTGGCAGATGTTAAGGGAACTTTTTTTTTCTATGTAAAATTATTTTTTTAAATTTTAATTTTTGGTTGCTATGTTGTTAGACTAAGGGTAAATGAATGCCACATAAAAAAACATGCATGAACAAGATTGGCGGTCATCTTTGCTCTCGATCCTGTCTATATTTAGGAAGGTGTTAAGTTACCTCTTGTTTATACATTACAATATGGATCTTTTAACTATCTTTATTTCAGTAGAATTTGAAGGGTTAATGTGACGTAAATTATTAAAATGTATCAAATATTTTATTTTTTGTACTTTTCCCCCCGCCTTGAGTTGATATTTCACAAAACTGGCGCTATAAAAATTAGCCACGCACAAGTACAAATAGTTCAACAAACTACAGTATTTTGTTTTTAACATTTTTTATAATAAAATGTGAGTTCTCCTTATGCATATTTACCCTAAATATTTAATACTTGTAATTTAAGTTGGGTTATAGTTGATTTGTGATGGTTATGACGAAACTTGGTTAGGTAAGATTGTTTTTTTGTTGATAAAAACGTTAAAATTCTTGATTTTACCACCACTAACATGAATTTAACTTAAAATTATGAAATGAATTTACTATAACCTAACCTAGTTTCATAATTAATTTTAACGTTCAGCCAACATTGAAATACTATTTATTTCTTACCTACACAATAATATTGATATTGTTTTAATCTATTTGCTTTTCTGGCAAATATTATGTTGTAAACAATAATCTAAATGTTTGAATGTGACAGACAATGGGATTTCTTAATATCTCTTCCACATATTTTTAATACGTGTCTTGTAGATTTGCACAGAAATCATGATAAAGAAACATATACTATTTGCATTATGTATGCATCAATATGTGATGAACGTGCCTTTTGCAGCATTTGCTATATGGCTATAAATTATGAAATCAAAATGCAATACGTATCATTCTCTTGTGTTCTCTCGTAAAGAAAGCTATTTGCAGCAATTATTACAGTGAATCTTAACAAATTGTAGCACCAAGGTACCATTTAAGCAAAAAAAAAATCAATTTTAACCCTTGATCTAAATTAAAATGTGAAACCAAATATTTTAAATTAATATAAAATTGTCCATGGCGGGTTTTAAGCTGGATTCACACCAACGTCCGGATCCGCTCAGTGACGATATTGTTCAGCAAGAGAGCTTATTGATATGGTATGAATATCAATCAAGGAGTATGTGGCAAGACAAAGTTGTGTGGCAGTATATCCTTCTGCCCACCCTTGTGATATTTAACTACTTAGTTAGTTAAATAATTATTTTGATGTGTAAAAATACTTACATTGCAAATTTTTTTTATTAAAAACCATTTTTGTATCACTAAATAATATTTTTAATAATTATTAATTATTAAAAATATAATTTTGTGATAAAAAAATGGTTTTTAATAAAAAAAAATCTGCAATGTAAGTATTTTTACACATTAAAATAATTATTTAACTAACTAAGTAGTTAAATACCACAAAGGTGGGCAGAAGAATATACTGTCACACAACTTTGTCTTGGCACATACTCCTTGATTGATATTCATACCATATCAATAAGCTCTCTTGCTGAACAATATCGTCACTGAGCGGATCCGGACGTTGGTGTGAATCCAGCTTTAACCTGCAACCTTTGGGTTCAGATTCGAGGGGTTTAACGGTTAGTAACAGTTCCTTTATGATTGTTTCAGAGCTGCTTAGCTGACGATGTTGAGGTTGCGGCCCAAGCTGGGCTCTGAGCGCAGCAGCGAGTGGAGATGCTGCTTCTGCCTGCACGTGCGCACCGGCACCATGGTGCTGGGCATCTGGCACTTGGTAACACTTACTCTATTACATACATTTTGTATTTCATCTAAGACCATTATAACAGGACAGTGTCATCTCAGGAGACAAACGCAGCCGTTAAAAGTCGAAAACTAAAATAGCTGTAGGAATTGTTAAGAGGATGAAACTTCAATTCACATATATGCCAATGTCCCACCTTGATGGGAAGGAGGCTCAGATACCTGGGAAGTACCATTGTGAAACCAGGAGACATAGCCGTATACTTAATGACAACCTTGGCAAACTTTATTAAAGAGGCTGGGTCACTGTTAAAGGAATAAGCTAAAACATAATAGATAGGAGCCTGATTGCTTCCGTTAGCTATGCAGACCATCTTCTTGTCAATAATAATGTCATGAATTTTTGTTATCAGATGCTCCATATCATGGCCCTTGGAGTTCTGGCCATGATACTGCGAGAACCGTCTCTCCTCCGCAAACTACAGTCGGGTTCTGGAGACCTGTTGGAAGAGCCTCCGGCGCCCCTACCCACCCCGCTGTCCAACGTGGATACCCCCAACTCCTACACCAACCACAGGCAGCCTGAGCTCATCTATCGTAAGTGCACCCAAATAATCTGTCAATGTTGTCACCTGCTAGGCAGCCTAGTTTTTCGAACCCTCTCCATATTTGATGTTGTCATCAAAGCCGCAATCAGCGCCATTTTGAAATTTTGTCCCTGGTCCCCGGTCCCTGTTACGCATATTGTTATTCTTCATATTAACATTTGAATAATTGCAAATTGACATTTATGCAAAGGCTAGGCTACTTTTTTTCTGGGAATTCCTTCTCAGCATTTTATGAAATAAATTTCTTATCTCTACATTTATTTTCAACATGCCATTCAGAGGAAAAGATAGGCTATATCGAGAATATGCTGATGTTTACAATTTAGTTTTTTTTCCTCAATCTCTTCTAGAAATAAAGGTTTTTTTTTAAAAGTAAACTTAGAAATGTTTTTGATAACTTAACAATATTTATATGCTCTGATAGAGGGCTAATTAGTGCTACATAGTATGATTATTGGAAAATTCAGGGTAAAATTTTGAAGAAACCTCAAACAGCTTTTCAAATCATATTAGAAATGTCACATTTCACATAAAACTGGGATATTATTTATGTCCAATGCAATTTTTTTGTTAATATCTTATAATTTGCATACTATTTACTACGTCTGTCTCGACACAGGATTATCCTAGTGAGACAGACGTGGACTAAACCTATGTTTTTTATATTTTAACAAGAATAAATTTAAAAAATTGTCAATTATTTATTATATTTTAAATAAAAAATGTTTTAGTTTTAAGCCACTTTATTTATATACATATAACATTCGACCGGTTTCGGTTAAACTTAACCTTCTTCAGGAAAGTATATATATAAACTGAAGTTTAAATATATACTTTCCTGAAGAAGGTTAAGTTTAACCGAAACCGGTGGAATGTTATATGTATATAAATAATGTGGCTTAAAACTAAAACATTTTTTATTTAAATTATAATGTCAAGCCACAAAGTGATTGCTTCCTTCGATAAATTTATATTTATTATATTTGTATTCTTCACTTTTTCCTTAATTTGATTAACAATAAATTACATATAAAAGTTTTTATCGTAAACGCAATGGTATTGTTATTTGTTTTGTCGACTGAAAGATAGCCGAGGACATGAACACCACTATCGGCAAAAACATAAAGTTTTGCATTAGATCTATGATTCTGTAATCGACAATATATGCTCTTAATCCATTTTACTCCAGCTCCACATTGAGGCGGTTACAAATATTTTGCGTTTGTATATCGCTCACTGCTCTGTGGGTTTGGTGGTTATAGATTGCCCCTTCCGCTTTGATAGATAAAAAAAATAATATCAAAAGTCGGATGTCAATTAGGTTCATATTAGTATTTTCACTCATCTAATTTTGATAGGTTAAGGCAAAAAATTGGATAAGGAGAAATGATCAAATTTATGTTAAAATATGTGTTAGCTGTACTTAAATTATTCAATAAGATATTTTCATTGAGCAGATGACGTAGATATGGGCGCCCTGGTGACCGTCTGTACACTGGCCATCACCCTCATGCTGATCTATGGAGCTGCCAAGGGGAAGCCCGCTCATCTGCTGCCCTTCTTCTGTCTGCAGCTGTTCGATTTTGCCATCACCACGTAAGAAACTAATCTATGACAATTGACTGTGTAGTTGGGCCACATTCCAACAGATGGGTTTGGGCCCAGGTGTTTGATCTCTCATCATACTTGACGTCTTAACAAACCACCATTCAGTGCTATTTTGATTTTTTTGACATTTGAATGGTCTCTGTTAACTGCCGAGTCTCGGTCCATCAGTGTTTTGACAAATTTTAAGTTGTTTGTTTGATCAGCTGTTGATTAAGCAGTCAAACATAGCGGTCATTAACATTCAATCAAACACTGACGGCCTAAGAGTCATTGGTTAATGTGATCGCTCAAATGAAAAAAAATCTAAATGGCGCTAATATTGTTGATTTGATGACAGCATCAAATGTGTCGAGGGTTCAAACAACTAGGACTGAGTAGTCTATGAGCTTTAATCTATAGGCGATTTACATGATATAATATTAACCCCATAGATAAGATCCCAATGAATTTTAAACCCCGCAACAGGGGTGAGATCAGCTTCATTGTGTGTAATTTAGACAGTTTATAATTTGAGTTAATTTTTGCATGTATATTTATGTTATATTACATTCATTCTTGGTCATAATTGGGCTTAATATGTAATGGAAAATTCGCTGCAAAAATCGGTGATGTGTTTTCCATCAAATGTGGCGTAAGCCTAAGAAAATAGTGTTGACGAGTCAAATTGTTTCATTAGTGTATTGTATCTCATCTCTTTGGTTTTTATGCCTTTCCAAAATATTATCATCTCTGTGAAACATATAACAATTTTGATTTAATAACAAAAAATGAACTGTTATCTGTTTCCCTATTGTCTGATGCCCTCTCAGCGATGGCTCCATCAGTAAGTAATTCATATATGAGGTATTTTAACTGAATTACATACATACTTGCATTCTGTAGTGTGCATATCATATAGTCCAGGATCGATTTTTCAAGCAAGTGCATTGAGTTGACATGAAATTATTTCATTAAAATGCTTTCCCTTACGTGTTGTAAGAATATTATTAGCGAATGGGACAACAATTGTATTTAAATTTTATTTAAGAACCATTTTGTATTGTTACGCAAATTCATTACAGATACATACATACTAATACAGTATTATGTAATGTTTGTATGGCAACAAAAGGTTGTATGTTCGAAAACTTAAACAATGGTAATGATTTAGGTTCTTGACTCATACAAAATATCCAATGTGTGCCAGAAGGCATTTAACCCTTAAAGTAAAAAATCCAAATATTGCATGTCCATAAGCTCAATGTTCTTGAAGTGAATCATCAAAGAGCTCCACTTTCAACATAGGTCATTTTGAATTATTCTCATGGTCAAATTGAGATATGTTGATGTAAATAAAATTCTATAAACCCTTTGTCTCACTAATTCCCAAATGTTACAAAAGAAATACATTTTGCTCTCCTGGTAAGTTTAGTTGTCAGCATAGATTCCAGAATGGTAGATACTCTTAGTATCGTCCGGGTCAAATACCACTATTCAGAATCGAAATGTTGCATGAAATGACTTTGGCGGTGTTCAGTGACCAAGTTCAAATAGTCGGGTATTTTCCTATTCCCCATCTCTTTTCCTTTCCCACTCCCTTCAGCCTCACAACATACCCCAAATTGGATATACCATAGTCCCCACTGGCCCCGGGCAGTTGGAACATGTGTACTCACAATAAAAGTAATAAAATCTTTTGTAAGAATTACAGTAATGAACTGCCATTGGTTGACTACTATACTGATTTTGGATAGTTAAAGTATTCCAAGCTTAATCAGTAGCTCAAAAAAGACATGTTACAGTCCTGACATAAAACCTTGCGCGTACAATATGTATTCACACACCCGATATTGAAAAAAGTCATGAAATGTGTGATTCTCTTGACTCCAGCTTGACGGCCACCGGTTATCTGTGCTACTTGCGCTCCGTTCACCGTGTCGTGGCCGAGTCGCGCCACATCCCCTGGCGCAACCAGCTGCTGTCCCTTTCCCCGGCCGCTCTCTCCCTGCTAGTGCTGGCCACCTTCGTGTCTGCCATGCTCATCAAGGTAAAACATTGTCATCTTTACCATCTACTTGATCATCATGTTAATATTTATGGTGCTGCAGTTCTATACTCCAGTTTCTGGGTATCTTGCCTGTGCTACCAGCTTTGTCTGAACTGTCTTTCTAACTTTGACTGTGGGGTCTCACAGGGTTGAAGAGAACTTTCTTGGTATTTCAGGAAAAACAGACTTTCTATAGCTGTGGGTTTTTTAAGGAGCTGAAGACCACTTTTTGGAGCCCAAAATGATAAGAATGACAGTATGAAGACAGCGCTTGTGGGGCTGCTGCTATCTCCAATTGGTGGTCTCTATGTTCCCTTGTCTGTAGCATTCTCTCCTCAGGAAGAATGTCTTAGGCGAATGAAGACAGCGCTTACCCCCCTTGCTCATCTCCATGTTCTCTTGTCTAATTTTTAATGGTGTTTTCTGATTGTCATTCTCTAGACTTGAAAGAAATAATGATATAATAACCTGTTATGCTGGCTGTATTAACTTCCTGAATTGTATATCAAAAGATGTTGCCAGCTGGCTTTTGTATTGTTTTTTTAAAGCTACATATATATATTATGTTGTTAATATCTGTTAAGTGACGCCTCTTCCAAAACATGATTTTTTGCAGAATAAATTGTAGATTTTTTTTCTACATCATTCAATAATTCATTTTATGTGTACTATGTATATATACTAATTTACATAGTTAAAATAGACATATATTTTTATTTATCTCTTGAACAATGACAATAAATTTTACGATCCTCCTCTTTTATAGCATTGTTAACACTTCTCTAAATGGACATGTTTTTACATTCCAGGCTTACTGCATTAACATGGTGTGGCGCTGCTATAAGTACCTGACAATGCGCCAGCACGCCATTCGCTCCCTCATGCCATACACCGAGGCCATCTGCGCCATGTCCCCGGGTAGCCCTGCGCCGCCCCCGGCCCCCCTGCCCGACTACGAGGAAGCCCTAAAGCAGGCTCCACCCCCCTCCTACCAGGCTGCCATGATGCTGGACCCCCCGGCCAGTCAGAGCACCCCAACCAACACCGCCACCAGTGTTATTAACACCCCATCCATCCACGTTGTCTAGGCAGGTACTGCTGACGAGTAAGAACCTTATTTCAAATTCAATGTTGCCAATGGGAATTTAAGAAGAAAAAAATCATTCAGAATTCAAAATTATTGCAATGTTGTTTTTGTTTCTGTGAGAAATTTTTATCACTGGATTTCATAGCAGCGTTTTCAGTTTGAATAGGTTTTAACTTTTGTGTGCAAATTTTCTTTACTAAATTTGATTTGAATTTTACATGTTGCCAATGTGGACACGTTCCAAGCCAAATTGCAGACAATTATTTTATACGATTATTGATTTAGGAAATAGAATGACATAGATTATTTGTTGCTGTTATATTGCTTATAGCACTTTAATTGTTAACCCTATGCTGCAAACTTATTCAAATTACTAGTTAGCTTACACAAAATTGAATTATTATATTTAATGTTTTGAAGAACTGATGTGTTATTCCATCCATAAGCTTAAAATAAAGCTGCATTAATCGCATAGTTTTTTCTCACATTAACTGCTTACAGGAACACAAATGTATGATATTGTCAAAATTAAAAATACCCCAGATCTTAGCCCCGCCATCGGTTGAATTTGAATGAAGGTTGAAATTTTTAAAAATATTTAATCTTCCTACATTATTTAGAATAAACATTTACTGCGAAAGCACTGTCTAGCACAGTCTGAGGTAATTAACCAAGTCTAATCTAAACCTAAAGTTTAATTTTGAGGAATTTATTCTCAGTGTTATTTGAAATTCCAAATACTAATTAATATTTCTATATAAATTATATATGGTGATTTATTGAGTTGTTTTCTCACTTTAACGGAAGGAACTCTATGGTTTTATGTAAAGTGTGTCTTTCAACTATTTATTAAATGCGCAATGATTTTATATCTTCAAAGATGCATTATGTTTTTATTATAATCTTCATAAATCAAATAATCTCTGCAAAACATATTTCATTAAACACTGTAAAAATGCACAAAGCTATAGATCTATTGTGTTTTTTTCTTCATTTTAGATTGATGTTATAATTTGTTTAGTATTATTATTTGACTGTTCAAAGCATTCCGGAATCATTGAGTCTTGTGGTTTATTGAATCATGTATGTATATTTATGACTTGAAAAAATACATATAAAAAGTTTATTTTAATTTTTCTACTGTTTATGTGCTTTAACTTTGCCTATTTGATATTGTAGATACGTTGTATTTTATTAGTGAGGAGTTCTACTTGACCTGCATGTCGGTGAACTAAGGTGGTAACAGAGATATATTTTTCATCTACATGTATTTTGATTTTTATTGGCATTTTAATGTGACAAAATGGACTTTCTACATTTTGTAAATTATTTTTCTAATAAAATTTGTTTCCCTAACCTCACATTTCATTTATGGTGTTGATTGATGCAATAAAAAATTAATGTTCAGTGTATTTTTGTCAATTTGAAAGAAATAAACAATAAAAAATATATTAAAAGCCAACGTTGTTTCAATTTGTCTTCTTCATGAGTCTTCTGGTGTCCTTTGCGTAGCTTTGGACAAACGTCTCCGGTTTTGCCGACTCTTGGTGAGACACTTGTCCAAGGACACCACCAGATGATATCTATATACGATTTACACAAATGCATGTTGGAAGGTTTCAATCATGATGTTGCTGAAGAAGCCGCTATTAATCTGTCTTAAACAAACAGAATATGCTTATGAAGGAGAATCCACCCTGCAGAATGCAGGGCTCAGCTGGATTATTATTATTAAGTCTAAGGCACTTCGCACACGAGGCAACCAGTCTGCAACTCAAGTTGCTCTCCTGCGTATTTCAATGTTGATCTGCACACGACACAACCAGTTTCTAGCAACTCGCCGTGCAAGTCTCCCGCGCATTGCAGTTTCCAGTTGCGCCGTATTTGCGAGCTATTTCAAAGAAATTTGCAACATGTCCGAGCAAGAAAACATTAAATTTGTTCAGTAGGTTGAAAAATACCCTTGGATTTACGATTACACACTTAGACATTTTTTAACATACGCACATTTTGTGACAATGACACCGTGCACTGCGTGATTTTAACTTTAAAATGAAAGACAAACATTCCCTTGTTACGAATAACCTGAAAATATTTTTAAAACTCCTACTTACATCATAGTAGTGGGAGTTTTTCAAGAGATAGAGATTTTAGATGAAATAATGACTGAAATTGTAGCAACTTGAGTAACGTTGTGAGCGAAGCTCGGTCGCCAACCAGTTTGCAAATGCTATTGCCAACCAGTTTTAGTTGAGTATAGTTGTTTAATGGAACCTTGGGGCAATCAGTAAGTAAAAACAATACACATATAAATATTAATAATATATTTATAAAAAGTTAACATAAAAATACAATGACTTGATTAAAAAAAAACATTAATAATTTTGAAGCATTTGTAAAATATCTAAAAACACATTGAGACTCATTATTAGACATCGAATTATATGCATTTTCGTATTTAAGTTGACAATACAACGCTCACGGTCGTTATATTTCTAATTTAACTATTGTATAATTAACTGTAAATTTAGCAGTTAATTATCCAACTATTACATTGGAAATACATATGACAGCCAGAAGTGTCCTAGTCTCGTCAGTTGAAATATACGAAAAACTATATTATCCGATGATGTCTGCCGCTCCCATAACACAGAAGTAAATCATTATTTTATTATCTTAAAATATTATCCACATGTTATTATTTTCAAGCACAAAGCAAAGAAACTCCACCAAATAATAGAAGGTTAACCTGTTTACTGCCCTTGTCGCCAAAGGTGCCAAAATTAATCAAACTTTTATTGCCCCTAAAGGTGCATTTTTCAACATGCATGTGTATTTATTGATAAAATAAATCATTTTCGTATGTAGTGATAAAAATGAAAGAATTTCGATTTACTTCAAAGACAGTGCTTTTCTTTTCGCAGGAAAAATAGTAAAAATACATCTTGACTCTTTAATTCTTGAAAGTTGGGTGTGTGAGTCAATTTGGTTACTATGAACTGGGGAGTTTTGAAACAATTTATCTTGATACTCTGCCTTGTACTATTACCTAAAAATGTTAAGACGATTCAATCTATAATTTTTGAAGGAGCCAACGATAATTTCGAAAAAAATTCTTAGAAGTAAAAAAAAAGATTTTTAGGTAACTACTTCACAACACCCGGCAGCGCCTACATTTATTATAATCAGAAAAAAAATCATATCAATTTATCACTGTGTTGCTGCAGGAATTAAACCCGCAACCTCTCAAAATCAATGGCAATTATTACCTACGCTACAGTTAACAGAGGTCATCAACAGTATACATATTTATGTAGATATGTAATGATTTGACCGTAATGCTGGCATTTCACTTTTGGAATGCCGGATTCTTGCTAGCTGTAAACTTCTGTTGTGTGCCAGGCATAAAAGGCTTTCTGACTGTAATTACAAATTGTACCATCTTATCAGATTATGTATTTATTAAAAATGTATGTTTATTATATATAGTATGTGGTTTTTCCAGAATAGCTACTTATATTCAGAAAACAAAAAATCCTCATGTTACTAAAAAAAGCTTAAATAAAGAAATATGAAGATTTTTTTCTAGTTTTATTATATTTTCGTAAGGCTGAATAAGTGTACATGTATATATGAATAAAAATAAAATCGTACGTGGTTTTCCAATAAATATATGAAATGACTTTGAAAATCTGAAATATTTTTCGCTTTTACCAGTTACGGTGCGCACCAATTTTAATATTTATGACTTGTGTCATACTTCAAGCAATACAAAACCTCTCTTCTGATTGGTTATTTTGTTGACAAGCGAATGTGATTAATTTAAATATGCTACTAACATGTTTTAAAGTTAAAAAAACCCCATGAAAAGGTAATGCTGTATACCGTATCCTTAAGGATACGCTGGCACATGGCAGATACAAATCTTGTGTATCCTGTAGGCTATGCTGGCACATCAATGGTAAACCAAATTTATTAAATTGGTGATTTAAAATAATTTAATACATAAAATTCAAATTTGGATTTCAAAAAAGAGTAGTACATAATGTGAGTATAATATTTCTTTCCTTTTACATATATCGCCGCCAGAAAGGCAAGATGGCTGAAGGGTCACAAAAGTCTTCAGAATCAAACGAGAGTCAGAGCATTTAAGGCAGAAGAAAAAACTGATCAAAACTGCATATTTAACTCATTTTTTAACAAAGTGTCGCTTAATCCCTATTGCCTTTCCAGCGACGATATATGTAATCTTATAAGAATGAAAAAAAACAAATAATAATTTGATTATACGCTGACATAATTAAAAAAAGTAGACAGATTGAGAATATTTATTTAAGTTCCTTATCTGAAGATTATAAATGTATTTATTCATATAAATTTATAATTACATTCATATGTATGAATAATATTAATCTATAGTTATGAAGAATGAACATTTTACATATATGTTGATAGGTAGTGACTACATCAAATTAAAAAAAAAAAAAAATACACATAAAAAAGTACTTATAAGCAGCCAATATTATATAATTAGACTTATGATTAACAATATCTTAAAATAAATAACATATTTGGATTCCAATATTTATTTTTGACTAGTTAAACAAACAATATACAACAAAATGGAATCTCATAAAATATAACAAAAAATAAATTTGTCTAAAGCTTGATGTAATATTACAATAAATTGAATATTCAGAATAAAAATACTGAAGTAAAAATTCAAAACCATTTAACCCATTCGGCTGCAGAAATAATCTGTACCTTCAACGCTACATGTATTTATTACATTATTTTCAAAAGAAAAGTTATGACTGTCAGTAATTTCATATACGTCAGGAATGGGGTAAAAAGGTTAAACAACTACCATTTTCAATAAAAGCAAAATAAGCATTTTTTCAAATTCATTCAACACTGAACGTATGTTCTTAGTTGATGGTCTTAGAAAGTATGTTTGGTAATCATAAGCTTTATATTCAAGGCAATGTTTGATGACATTCATACACACAGGGTTTAACACTGACAACAATATATTCTAAGGATTGGTAGAGGGTAATGTCCCTAATCAATTTGCCATGAGTTCTAAATTAAACACATTTAGTAAGTAGAAAATTTTACTATTAAATCTGAAAATGACAAGTTTTTTTCAAATTTTAACTCGAATGATCCTTGAAAACTTATTTTTCTAGCAGTGTTAGACCGTTTATATTACGTACTCTTCAATATTGCAACATGTATATGATCTAAGGTTTTCATAAAAACCACATTTTCACATAGCCAATGCAGAATATTTAAAAAATTAAATACTCAGAATATGTTATGATTTATTACATAACATAATAAGGCATGTATTTTGTGTTCAGCAAAGTGGTGATTTCACAACAACTTTCTGTGTGAATAACAAACTTTATAAATACCTATTAAAGAAACTATTATTTTAATAGTAAAATTGTGTACCTACACATTTTGTACATTATGTATCATCTTTGAGAAAAGGTGAGATTCATTTTAGGCCCCGTTACCATTATGTTGGATGTCGGGATGATTTTTTATCGGATGTCAAACGTCTCTGTTCACACCTACACGGTAAAATGTTGGTTTGTCAAAATATTTGATTTACTCATTCTCCAGTATGCGATCATGCGCGATGGACGACGACGAAGTTCCTATTGTTTTTCTTCCGATTTCTCGAAAGTTCCGACATTCCAAAGGACAATTTTTACTTCGACTGATTAGTGGGATTATCTTCATGATTTATTTTCTTCTCCATTATGACTTATCAAAGTAATTTAAAAAAATAACGTCCACAAGTAAACGCAATTTACAAACAACAATAAAAACTGAGGAGATCATGCGCTTCCCTGCGAGAACGGGCAGGATGCAGGGTGTAGCGGGGTGTATGTTGGACTGACAAGTGTGAACAGTTCCATAAAAGCCTACGAGTGAGAAAGATCCAACACAACATTTAGTGATCCAACACATCAAAAAGTGTCAAAATAATGTGAACAGTGCCATTTAAACTGTTCAGTCACTAGGGCAGACTTTTTATCATCCTGATATCCGACAAAGTGGGAACGGAGTCTCAGTTAAATATTCAATAGTAATTATAATAATATTGACATACCGTACGTAAAGTACACTACCTGAAAATCTTAACCTTTTCATTGTGACATTCATAGATTTTAACAACTTTAAAAAAAAAGTGTGCATGTGGCACTGATTGGCGAGGGTTATTCGTGCATCATAGTATGTGCATGGCGGAGGATGAGTTAATGAAGGGTAATTTGAAATAGTGTTTTCATAGTTAATCATAAATTATAGGGAAAAAAATATTCTAGTTTTGAATATTCCTAAAAAGTAAATATAAAACTTTGAGGGAAATTTATGACATAACCTTTAAGAAAATCAAAATCTGTATCTGTAAAGAAACAGATTTGCAGATAGAATGAGTACTTAACGTAGGGCATATCGATATGGCAACATTTATCTAAACTGACAACTATAATTTTCACCGTGGTAACACTGGAATTTTTTGTTTATGAATCAATTTGACCAAGCATAAAAAGCCGATACGAAAATAATAAATAATTACTTTATAAAATAATTTTTGGACAGTCTTCTCACATACATAGTTCAGGTAACCAATTCATTTTATCTCAAAATTTTCGATAAAAAGGATTATATAGGCACACAGAAAAGCAGAATATCATTTTGGCAAAATATAAACTACTCACACTTTCTTTGAGATGTTTTCTCCAATAATTAATTCGTCAAAGCACATCTTTTTACTAGCTTTATGCACTCCATTTCTTAGCAACTTCAATGTAATAATTATTGCAATTTAATTTAATGCTCTAAGAATTTTTTACAAATTTTTGATGTCCCTTACGATGGACGTGAAGCCATTTTCGTAAGGTTCATCAAACTTAACATTCAACATTTCAACAACCAAACTGAAAAATCCCAAAAATGATTGTTATTTTTCGTAATTCAATTCAAAAAGCCAATCAGGTGACTGATTGACTTTTTCTGTAAATTTTTTAAACCAATATATATTTTTAAATGCAATATTTTGTATTAATTTTTTAAAATATTTGTGTTGCACAGGATTCCTGAAAACCTATTCATACAAAATATTGACTAAATATGGTTACCAAAATAAAATTAACACCAATTTTTTTTTGTATAAAAAAACGTGAATGAAACTGTGTTTTAATTATAATAAAATTAATACTGTTATAAAAAAAAAATCACAAGCCACCATTAAGTGTTAAGTGTACTGACCACTGCACCATGGAGGTTTGTTGAGTATGTTGCTCGCTTAGTTACTGATTACATAGTTAAAGTTTGTAAAACAATCTAAAAGTTTAATCCAAAGGGAAGATGTTGAGATTATTTACAGTACTATTCAGTCCTACATAAAATTTGTGACTATTATCACATTAACTTTAATAAAATTATATTCTAGCAATGATGACTTTTAACATTTAACTCCGGAAGGCTGAATACACCACAATTATTTATGATTAAAACAACTCTTACTTAATATTACTAAACATGAGATTGCAGCCTTAATTTTATGAATTATTAATTGAAGCGCATAAGATAGTTTAGAAAATCTATAACAACGATATAGAATCTCTAAATAGGCTCCCAGCACAGTAGACATTAGAAGGCCAGTGAGAAATAGCATATCGCAGGGATCACATTGTACATATTTCGTATCGTCGCTGTGAATCTATCACTGCTTAAATTAAAAAACACTAGTTTTTAAGGAAAACAAAAACCACCTAAGTCTGATATCTATTTAAAAACTTTGGCAATTAGCTATTTTGAACATACTCATTTGCGTTTTGATCTTTTAGAACATTTGTTTTTAATTATAAATGAAATTGCTAAAAATTTGGGCTTAGCTAGATGCATTTCGCACACTGAGTCTAAAAAATGAGTACATGATAGTAAAAAAACAGATTTTCAGATATTAATGTAAAACAACTGTTGATGGTCTATAAAATGAAATTTCAATTTCTACAGTGCCACCACCAAGAGATTGGCCGCGGTAAAATCGGGAACTACAGATTTTAACGTATATTTCAAAGTTTTTTGGCCGTGGCCAATCTCTTAGCGGCTAGAGTAAATAATGATTAGACGAAGCTGAAATTCACGTACAATTATTCCAAACCAATAAAAATGATATACCTCGGGGCCTCCTGTGTAGAGATGACATTAAAAAGATGCAGTTCATTTTTATGTTATTACCGCACTAGAGTCCTTACTGCCCGGAGCCAGTGGGACTATGGTACTATGCCATCCTTGATTGTGGATATGTTTGCAGGTAATACAGTTTTACATTCAGTGTGCGATATATGCGTACTTAACAAAACATCAAACTTAATTTACAGTAATAGATTTTCAGAAACGATTCGCAAGTCCGAGCATTTGTGAAATGTTAGCAACGCCCAATTTACACATTCTATATCCATGTCCTATAGTGATTAGGTACTTTGAGCAGCTTACAAGCGAGATGCGCTACGATGTGGGAGATATGTCTGTCGGAGATCGCTACTTGTGTGTTGTGGACGGCCGGTCCTCCTCGTCGCTATGCTCTTCCTGCAGCAAGCCGCCCCCTCCGCTGGTGGCGTTGCGGCTCTTGCTGCCTTGCCACGTGAACACCCTGGTTAGTTGGGAGAACTTCTTGCGGGATACTGCAAGTAATGACAAAATTAATCACAAAATAATGAATGACTTTACTAAAATCCACAAATAAGAGATAAATTAAAAATAATATTTATACCTGAGAGCGTATTAGGTTCACCAAAATAAAAGCAAATTAAAAATAAATGTGGTATTCATTGTATTGAATACAACCCTTCTTTTAATGTGTTGCTTCAATTCGATTTATGGCACAATTTTTATACATGGACAGCCAACAAATTCATAAATCGGAAATAAATATTGTGCCCTTAACCTTTTGAATGTCGAAAGGTATTAGTATGGCTGCGTATGGCAGGCAGTGAATTTTATACCTGTCATGTGAAACTTTTAAAGTGGTTTGTTTGGATTGCTATTAAACATCATTTTGACATGTCCATTCGATTGAGTTTTTGGTCAACAGTCAGCAATCGTCGCACAAATCGCGCAGGCAACTTTTTTTTAATATATAAACCTCTCTGCAGGACTTCATTCCCCTTGTTCAGTTGAAGTGATTAAGGCCTCAGCAATCTCGCACACATGCACTCGGCGATCTTCCAACACGACACCGTGGATTTTTTAATGATTTCATCAGTGGTGCACCCAGAACGTGGTTCATCGATTGTCCTCATCCTCACGTTTAAACTCATTTAATGTTATACAATTTTTATTAGTAACTAACAGGTGCCATTGTCCAACATGGTTCAGGCAGTAGAACAATTGTGTGGTATCACAAAAAAATGATAGCAATAGTTTTCTACGTACATTTGCCCATATTCCTCAGCCTATCTCTGAAATCCGCCTCTTCGTCCCCCTTCCTCTCTTCTGGCGAGGTCTGCTCCTTGTCCAGCTCGCACAGGAAGTCCTGGTTCCAGCGCAGCTCGGCCATGAACTCCTCGTTCTGCAGGAACAGCGCGATCCTCTCGTCTTCAAGATCTTCGCAGTCAGGTGGCAGGCGCGGGAAGGAGGGGGGCAAGGGCCCTAGTAGGGGGGGCGTCCAGCCGTGCTTCTGGTGCAATGGACCTGCTTCTGTTGTTTCACTAAAGAAAGATGATTGTTTATAGAAATTAGATGATCATCATTCCCCAATTTTGGTTAATTCACTTCAAATCTGTCAGTCTATCAGTGTGCCAATAGATTGTCGCTCTGAGGCTGTGGGTATACTGCTGATGGATTGGTTGTAAAATCTCTCCCTCTTACTCATAAATGAATGAGTGGTTACAATTGAGCTATCGGTGGTATGCATGTAGCCTCAGAGCAATATTCTAATGCCACACCTAGACTATGCTAAAAGCCTCACAGAAATTACATGCCAATCTCTCGGAGTAAACTTTGATCATATAAAAGACAGTGAGATGTGAAACATTATGAAAGAAAAAAGTCCAAGAGAGTAGCTTTTTATATTATATTTTTTTCATTTTTTATTTATAATTCAAATAAAATCATTGGGAAAAGATTATCAATTGTTTCAATTGATTTTAATGATTTTTTGACTGACAAATAGCATCACTTTAAGTGGCTGTCGTCAATTTAACAGTTGCAGTGACAAAACTCTTTGCTAGATGTGAATGATGTTTCATAAGACATTTTGTGGGTTTATGTGTGAAAAAATAAAAGGAAGTAATCAACTTATCTATCCAGTCCCGTATTTTCCTTAATATTTATTCGTGATTGAAAGAAGTGTGTCACTTTATAGTAGAAGAAAATACGTTTACACATAAACATATACCTATTTAGTTAAGTTTTATATTATAACCATTAAAAGTATTTAATATAACTTTGGCATCATAAAAACAAATGTAAACCATAGTTTCCTTTGATATGAGTGGTACAATCTGCGAGCAGCTGGTTTTTAGAAATAGTAAAATAATAATTTAGAAAGCGTTTTTCTAAGTACCTGTATAATAATAATATTTAAAAAAAGTGTTTTATTATTTTCTCACTATAGTGCCAAAGTGTGTAGGTACTTAAACTTATCTACGAGTAGATCATAATATTACATTATACTGACAATTACTTTTGCAATTCTTCTAAAATGTTGTCTGAATCTACGTATTTACTGAAAGCATATGTCATTGATTGAAGGATATTCATTTTTAAATACCTGGGAGTGTTTGCAACATCATTTGCTGTAATTTTGGGATTAGATATAGGTACTGGAATTAGCGGCACTGGACGCCGCACGATAGGTTGACCGGTTTCATCTTGCTCTATTTCTTGTCGTAATCTTTCATTCTGATTATCTGTGCTCATGGTCAGTAGCTGATCAATAGTCGCATCTACGGCTCCCTGGTTGGCACGAAGAACGGCTTCTATCACGTCATCATCCATATCAGGAAACATTGTTTTAAAGTCCGTCATGGCCTGCGTAAATTCTAATTGCATGGTCGACGCCATCCTTCAAGAGTTTCCACGGAGATTCTAATAGTTAATTAATGCGTGGGCAATCTATTTAAAATTCCCGCAATCATTTATAACAATCACAACATGACATCTATTCACAGTCAAAATTTTGACACTTTGGGTAACAATTTCACCTGCGACAGATTTCACGTCTGTCACCCAGCTGATCTCTTGCGTTGCAATTTTCGCGGAAAATTTTATGGAATTCTTCGTTTGATATTGTTTACTTGTTTAATATTGACTTTAATTTTGATTTAAATGTTTTCGTTTCTTTAAAATAAATTTACAGCAAAATACTAAACTTATTTCGATGTTTAGATAAGAACTGAGAGCGCTGCAGTGCGCCCATGGGAATATAATACGCCGCTGTGTGCACTTTTCATAATTTTCAGCGTCAGCGCATGTCAGAATGGGCGATATGTCTTATTATAGAATGAATAACACATACAATGGGAGTGAATTTGTACGTAACATAAAAAGAACACCAGCAAATATTTGCATACGCATACGATAGGTATTCGCGTTTAGAATTCACTTGCTATGAGTCATTTTAATATAAAAGGAAGGAAGGTCAGACAAATATAACGATGACGATGTTTTCTTTAAATAAAAAATGTTTATTGATTATTTATCTTTAGTTGGGAATAAACATTTATTCCTTAAAAAACGTATTATGAAAATAAAAGTAGGTAAGCAGGAAGTACCCCATTCTGTTGCTGATTTACCAATAATAATAATGTATAAATAAATAAATGTATAATACTACCCAGGTAAATATTTTCAAACATAATTATTTTTAGTAATTTCTCAGAGAAGTGCAAACAATTTATATTACAATTAATTGTTAAATAATGTATTTTCATTCATTTTGTTTATTATTATTTTTTTGTTGCCTACAAGTTTTTTCACATGTTCCACATAACATCTTCAAGGTAAGTAAAATAAATATTGAACAAAACACATTATAATGTATTTTCTTACATTTAGAATTTAAATAAACTAGAACATAGTACCTACTGTAACATACATGTGCAACTCATTCTATAGTGGAAGATACCCTCAATATCGTATTGGTGAGAGGTCACCATTTATCATATTTTTTCTTTATTTAAAATGTGAATACCGCATGAGAGTCCCTACTGTTTGAAACCAATGGGACTATGGCATCTTTAATGGGGTATGTTGTGAAACTGAAGGGAGTGGAAGGAGATAGTGAAGATACAGGTTGGGAAGTACCTGGCTATTCAGATCTGCTCACCAAGCCATTTCAAGCAACTTTCGATTCTGAATGGTGGTCTTTCACCAGGGCGACACTGAGAGTATCTACTACTGTTGAAATGACTATAGCTAAGTTTTGCGACCAAAAAGGAATAGCCAGGTACTTAAAATAGTATGATAGAAAATAAGCATTTAAGCAAAAATGTTAGAGATTTAATCCAGTCAAGGGTTCTTAATTTTTCAAATCTTTCTATATTTATGTTTGGGTAAGTACCCACCTACTGATGTGAATTTATTTTGTTATTGTAGAATAGATGAAGGGAAAATTCATTTCATAGGTGCAATTAAAAATGTGAAAGGTATTTTATAATGCCTAGTTTGAGCCACCGTCGTGTTTGATGTCACCATCAAATTGGCAAATAGTGCCATTTTGATTTTTTTAGATTTAAACGATCTCCATAAACCGCCATTTTTGGCCCGTTAGCGTTTGGTTAAATTTTGATGACCGCTCGCTTGACGGCTCAATCAATGACTGATCAAACAACCGAACTAATTTAAAAAAAAAACACAGGCTGAGAATCGGAGAGTAACGGGAACCATTCAAATGTCGAAAAATTCCAAATGGTGCTGAATTCCAATTTGTGACGACGTCAAACATCTTTTAAAAAATATTATTTAATTTTTATAGTGAATACCGCACAAGAGTCCCATCTGCTCCCAACCGTCTAGAGCCAGTGGAACTACGACATCCCCAATTGGCGTATGTTGTGAGGCTGAAGGTAGTGGGGAGGAGAATGAGATAGGGAAGAGAAAGGTTGGGAACTACCTGGCCATTCAGATCTGGTTACATACGGCTAAAGCCACTTCAACCAAGCAACGTTTCGACTCTGAATGGTGGTCTTTTACCAGGGCGATACTTAGTGCATCCACCACTCTGGAACGTGCCGCAAATATACTTGATATTAATTAAATGTGTAATGACACATTTCAATTCAATAAAAGTTATTTGCGCACGCCGGGTTTGAACCCGCAACCTTTGGATTTGCAGTCGAGCAGCTTACCATTCGACCATGGAGGCCGTCATCACATCTGGGTCAAGTGTGTATTAAAACAAACAATAATTATATAAAAAAATATTTATTAACTTTTATTATAAGGTACTCTTTAAACTTATAAATAATATCCATACATCATTAAGTCAGATAAAATGTGTACACCGATATAAATAATGTATGATTAAAAGTCCACTTATTTATAATATTTTTTATACATGATTATCTTTAACTTTCTAATTTCAAACCATATCCATGACAGAAGAAGCACAGATTTATCCGTGAAAGACTATTGTTTCGAAGAGAAATAATTGATTCGAGAATAAATCCTTATCTTTGTATATTAACAATTCTTAATAATCAAATTTTCCAAACAGCACCAGCCTAAAAATAGTAGAAACAAATTAAGGCTACATTCTTACAGGGCGGATTTGTCCGTTTCAGAATGTGCTATTATTCACTGAACCAATTGGCTCAACCCACACTGAGTTTAGTTGAAAATTTGAGAAGATAGCTTCTGATATAGATCATACGTTCAACTGGCTTGCCATCCAAGCATCAAACACACGTAAGGTAATGCATACAACTTAGGTGGATCACTATTCCTAATAACTAGTAGAAAACGCACTGACGAACTCTTCACGCAGTTGTGTGATTGAATTAAGTTTGATACAGAAGAGTAAATTTCGTATGGATGAGCCTAAATCCCTATCCAGATGAAGCATTTTCAGCAGTGCATTTAGAAATTCAAGTATCACTCCAAAATATTATAGGGTAAGAAGCGCTCATAAACATATCTTGTAGCAATTTTGTTCAATATTGCGTTACATGCTCCATTTTTTTGCTAAAGCTTAAAAATCGGGGCGTAAATTACTCCATCTAGACATATCCTAAGACCTTTTCCAACATTGAAACCAGAACGCGATTCCCATGTCAAATCTTCATTCTAATCTTATGTTCCAAGATAGTTATCTCTTTTTACTATAGTAGTAGAAACAATGAAAGAACGCAGAAAAAAAAAACAATGGTAATAACATTTTTTGAACACATGGTTTTGTGACAATTTAGACTTAGATTCATATAATTTAAGTATTCGTGAAGGACCGCGGTGGCATAACTATCAGCTGTTATCAAATGTTGAAATCGGTGATCTCACAGTGGTTTAATTCGCAACAAAGTCTAAATACAATACACATATCAGCTAGAATATCCGAGTATTGTAATTGTCACGCACGCCAACTCCTGGGCATCGTGGTGTGTTAAGCCTAAATTTGACACGGCGAAGATGGAAGAAAAAGCCTAGGGAAGCCTTCACCCAGCAGAGGATCGAGTATAGCTGATAATAAAATACACATTTTAAAACTCAACAGAAGGTGTTATAAAGACAGATTTAGAACAAATTATATTTTGTTTAAGAAAAATGCCGACCTGATTTTAAAATGACTAAAAGAAAACAATTTAATAGTTAATTCACCACCCAATAAGCAATTCCTATTCGAATGATGAGAAAAAACATACTTCTATAGAGCCAGCCCTTTCCATTGATACATTTTATGTTGTAATGTCAACATCATTTCATACACACTATAATAATATTCCATATTATATTAAGCATTTATAATCTTACAGATAAATATACATTTATGGCAATATTATTAATTCTATTACATGTTTTAAATTAAAAAGAAAATGGTAAAATATATATTATTGCCTCTACAATATTATCTTATCAATAAAACAATAGATTCATAATAATTTGTAACAAAATACAATAAATATTACAAATTAAAATCAACAAAGTATTTCACGTGCTTGCAAATTTTCCCAGTTACATAAGCGTCACTAATTTCCTCGGTTACATAAGCCTTGCAAATTTCCTCTGGTACATAAGCCTCACAAATTTCCTCAGTTATATAAACCTTACAAATTTTACCACTTACGCCTTGCAAATTTCCCGATTTACAGCAATGCAAATTTTTACAACTACATAAACCTTGAATTTTTCCAATTGATGTGCTTTTAGTCAAATACAATGTAACAATAACAACAATACATCTGCAGTGAAATAAACATAAATTCACTTCATAAAGCGAAACCATGTTAAAAGCTTAGATGTAAAACTGTCTGTCTTACTAATTTAAAGACAACAAAAAAAAAAAAACAAATATGTTAAAACAAAATATTGTTGGCAAGTACTTCATGTTCCAAATAATATGTACATACACACCACACTCATATTTTCTGTTATATTAATATGTACCTTATCAATACAAAGAAATAATATATTTAGAAACTCTTAGTTTGTACTACAGCGCAATATAACATTAGAAAACAAGAATAAATTCACTTCAGAATAAAAATATATACCTACATACAAATATTTAATGTATGTAATTATATTTGTGAATAAGAGCCATAAATTATATTTGTGAATAATATACATAATTTATATAAGTGAATAAAATACATAAATTATGTTCCCAAATAATATATATTAAATAAATTTGTGAATAATACACATACATTATATTCAGTGGAGTAGCGACCGCCCACGCCAGTATTTTAAAATTAACAAAATAATTTGATATTATAGTGGAATAAATGATTGGTAAGATAAACTATTTGAATGTAGGTATTATTAATGACTAGTTGTTACCTGTGAAAAATCATGGGATGTAACTTGACTCGCCAAGAAAAAACATTAGTTCCCACTTCAAATATAGGATAATTTCAGCTAAAATACATTATAGGTAAGTACAAGGTGGGTAGGGATTTGAAAATATTATTTTTTAAATTTGATAATTTCAGTTAACATCAGTTTCAAATATGAAAAGTTCATAATTGTACGTATGTACATACTCACAAAATAAATTATTTTACTTATATATTGGTGGTTACTACCAGGCTTTGCTGGAGTTTCAACATTATTTTTGGAAAACCTTTTTTCACATTAAACCGTAAATAAATATAGAACAATATGGGGTCTCATTTTATTTTCTGACAGTTGAGAGTCAATGATTTTTCAAAACTCAACAGCTCATAATGGAATTGATGTTGAGAACTGAAAATAGCTACATTGTCCGAAAATTTTCAGACAGACAGAGCTGTGCGATTCTCGTGACACCGGAGCTCACAGAAGAGTTTTTGCTGCTTCAGAAAACCAATTTCTGTTTTACAGTTGAAGATGTTTTCGATTTTTAAGTGTGATGGAGCCAATCACAACCTTTCCGGAGAGTTTGTCGGTACACCACTGAATATATTTGCATATACAGTTAAACCCCTTTGTAAGGTTCCCACATAAGAAGTTTTGTTTTGTTGGTCCCTTGAAAACAGAAATGAAATCTAACCCACACATAAAGTTTTCCCACGTAAGAAGTTTTTTTTCGGTGCCTTGATAAAAATAAGGAGTTCAAGAGAGTTTCACTGTAGTTAGAATAATTGTGACTAAAAGTTAACAAAAGGGAATAGGATTCAGTCTTCAACGCACCAAATCAATTTTTTGTGGTCCTTGGTTATTGGTGCAAACATGGTTGGATTCCTTTTCCAACAGTCTTTTCTATCTTAAAGTTTATTCCATTCTCGTAAAGCACATTTTCATACAATCGATACATTTATATTGATTTAATTATTATGTGGAAAGAAATTTAATTTTATAGCTAGCAAAAAATGATACAATTATGAATACAATTTATCTATTTAGGCAGAACTTTATCCCAAGATGCCTCAGTTTATCTTCTCAGAAATGAAAATCACAAATCAACATGAAAAAAAATCTTCCTTTACTTAAAAAATTGTTTGGATAGTTGCAAAGCTAAAAAATATGGATTTTTAAATGGATAATAGATAATAAAAATAGCCGTGGTTGTTAATGGGTGTGGTAAGAGTTTGGTAAATTACCAGTTAGCTAAATAATGCAGGTTTTACCTCACACAATTATTCATCTTATTTTTTATACAACTATGTAATGCTGAAGGCTGACTTTCTGAATGAGATTTATTTCAGTTAGGATGGGGATTCTTTGTCCTTATAAAATGTGTCACAGACTAAATTTATAATATTTTTGGGCATAAACAATTTTGCCAACTTAGTGCTATGGGAACTTCAGCAGAATGTCGTGCAGTTCTGACTCTTAGAGACACCCCACAGTTTTAAGCAATACATTAAACAAGTACTATCAAAGCCACTGACCATTCAATCACCATCAATCAATAAGTAGGTGAGTATACATTTGTGAACATACAAATAACATGTACATATTTCTAGTGATTATTTATAATGTTAAGAATATGATATATTAGAATACATAAGAATAAATACCTTTAAAAAATGATTATTAAATAAAAAATTATTAGGCACATCAACCATTTTGAATTATCCAACATTAGATTGAACAGGTGTGTAGAATTTTGAAAATAAAATTATGTTTTTGAACTCATACAGAATTTGAAATTTATTATTACAGTACGATTAGTTTGAAGCATTATGAAAGAGTTGTTTTTTTGTTTTTTCACTCAACTGTCCGAAGGTAGTAAACTGAAGTTCCGCCAAAATTCAATAAATTTTAATTGCCTATAGAAAGTTTTTATTTGTGAAAGTGTGTTTTGAAATTTTTAAAAACAAACGGAGTCAGCCAAAAAAATTTTTCCGGGGCAGTTCAGAGCAGTTTATTTTTTTAGGTGAACATTAGAGTGGTTAACATAGAAAATAAAAATGTTCTAGCCCTGTAGCAAGAATATAATGTGCCCACACATAATTTATGAACACACCTGATTTTATATTGTTACTTGAATCTATGGCTCTATTTATTAATTGAAAAGAAAATAATGAATGGATAAATATTAGCGCATCTCTCTGATATCAACAAAAAATACATATTTACAAGCTCCCTTGGAAGCAATACTTGACTTCCAGTGAATCTTCAACTGTCTATGTTTTCTTAATTCTTTTATTTTTATCCATAGTAAAATCAGTCCCTGGGTTCTTTCAATTTCACAATATGATACATACTTAGAATTTATATATATTTTAAAAATTAATATTTTTCTTAAACATAAAAATGTACAGGTAAATTTAAATAAGTTTTTTCAGATGTTAAAAAGTAAATATTCTCATAGACAAATAATAAATACCTACATAAGCCTTGCAGTGCTAGAAATGACCTAATAATTCAGTGACAGTTTCAACTAAAAGTACACCATGTGTATATAGTTATCACTAATTTGGTATTATGTATTCTAGTATACAGTGGGCTTCATTTTGTACGCTTTACGGTGGATGGGCTTCCAGCAGAAGAGTGTAGTGACTTTATATTGAATTTAACGCTATTTTCCAGAAATAAATGTTAAAGGTTTGTGTTTTTATCAGGAAAGTTTTTTAAGGAAAGACAAGAAATGTTTTGGAAAAAGTCACTGCACGCCTCTGTTGCCTAGTGGTTCCATATCGATGACTAACCTATTCACATAATCTTTCCATTGAGCGAGTCTGCGTCCGCAAGGTACCGAGAGAGCCTTGAGAAAAGTAAATCTCATTTGCCAGGACCCACCACCGCTTCATCCATCAGCTCATCATCCGTGATACACGGGGAGTTGGAGTGCGGAGACGGGATGATGAGAGGAGACTGCACCGGAGACTTGACGATGTGCACTGACAGAGAAGGGGATTGCGTGGGAACCAAAGGAGGAGTGTTTCTTCGGGCACTGCCCACGGCCCTCTCCGCAACGGATTGCAATTTGTTCTTTATCTCTGCACTGGATTTGGAAGAAGACGAAAAGTCTAATAAGATCTCTGTTTCCTGGGAACCAGTGGGAGTTAGCTTCCCCATTGTCACGGGCGGTTTCATTCCCAACTCCACGCCCATCGTAGATAACTTCCTCGCATCTTCGCTGCTCTTTAACGTGGGAACCGTGAAGCTTTTGCTCTCCAGCTGTTTGACTACGGATTGGTTTATTGTTTCCGCACTGCACACAGTGATGGCAGGATATGTTTTAGAGAAGTCCATCTTAGGGTTGGATTCTTCTTTTAGACTGGCCACTGGATTTGATCTGAGTGGTGTATCTGTGTTTTTTCCCTCTGTCTTTGAATCTTTGGAGCTATCGGACTGAGATTTCGACAGCCCACTCAATGAAAAATTTGTCGGTTGTAGATTATCTATGTTATCTGATATCTTGGGAGTTGCCAGCACTGGGATAGGAGTGGAAAGCAGCTTCGGACTTGTCGAGCTAAGGTTCATGGCAGGCTTAGTCGAAGAGAGTAATGAAGAGGATTGGGATTTCTGTATTTGATCAGGTAATTTAGTATTGGCAATATGCTGAAATGAATACTTGGACCCCAGCATGTCTTGCTGCCGCCCCATGAAATTCAGTAACTTGGGAGCCCCATCAGTGAGAGCACTTCTACTTCCCATATCAGGTTGTGATACACTTTGTTGCACGCTAGACTTTTCAATACTCGAAGGGTTTTTAGATTTACTTGTATCATCCGAAGACGTCCTGGCAGACAATTTTGGGATTTGGTATTTACTTGTATCCAACGACTTGATGAGACCTTCCACGAGAAAGTTTTGTTCCTTACTGTGCTGGGAGATCATTTTAAAGGCTCTTTCCCCATCGGCTTCATCCCTCATGGGAGCGGGACTGGACCTTCTTTCGCTACTTTTACTACTTGAGAATATGGATTTGTCACTACTGTTCCCTGAACTACCTTTCATCGAGCGTGACTTTTCTCTTTCCCTATCCCTGCCTAGCTTGGATAGATCGGTGGCAGAGCTGGACATTTTGGGAGACCCGGTCGACGTTTTGGAAGATGATTTCGTTGGTGCAGAACTTGACATATTGGAGCTAGATTTAGTAAATGGCACTTTTGAACTGCTCCCTGATGTACTGGAAGAGGAGCCGGAACTAGTTTTGGTACTGCTGCTGACGCCGGGGCTTCCGGAACCCGAGGGGTTTGCAGAGCTTGACACAGTTCCGGTTTTAGAAGATTGTAACACTTGCGGTTTCTTAGAAGCCGGGCCACTGATGACCCCAGGTTTGAGGCCAGTGTGAGTCTTGGGAGAGCCAGTGCCAGTGTTGGACTGTACACCAGTGCCAGATGATTGTTTCACAGTGGATGTTGAAAGGCTTGATGAACCTGACCCAGAATTTCCACTAAAGCTGGAAGACTTAGAGCTGCTTGAACTAGAACTTGATTCTTTAGTTCTTGTTTTATTTATTGTAATTTTCATTCCATCGGAACTAGGCTTTATCATGTATTCTTGTGGCTTACTGTTATCGCTCAGCTTGGAACTGCTACTGCTGCTTGCGTTCTTTGAATCGGGTAGCTTGCTTGAGCCAGAACTAGTGCGGTCTTTGCTGCCACTGGTGGAGGATGATGATTTAGCTAAAGTCATCTCCATCTCCGATCCACAATGCTGGGCTGATTTTAACTTGTCAATCACTGCACTTAGGGAACCTTTTCTATTACGAAGCTGATTGCTAGTTGCGGATTTGCTCAGATCTAGGCCTGGAGAGATGAGGTTTTCACCCGAAGTGTTCAGTGTTTGCACATCGGTGACTATAGAGAGATCCAACTGCTTTAGTTTCACACTGGAAGACTTCATCTTGGGACTGCTACTCCCGGAGCTGGAGTAAGTCAGTCCGCCTGAAGACTTTCTGTCTTTATCTCTGGAACTCGAAGAGCCCGAGGAACTTTCTTTACCGGAAGACACTTTAGATAACTTGGAGAGTTCGTATCCGCTGCTACTAGACTTTCCCGAAGGAGACCCGCTGGCAGCAGACTTGAGGGTGGACATGCTGGGCTTACCCGAACTGCCAGAGCCTGAACTGTGTTTAGGCGAAGAAGTCCCGTGGTTTTTTGGACTGGAGTAACCGGAGAGCGTATGTTTGGGACTGCACGGTACGGGAGAATGCCTGGGGCTGCTGTGATGGCTGGATGATCCTGTAGGTTTTCCCAAACTCTTCACGCTGCCAGGACTGCCCGTGCTGCTAGTTTTGGTGATGGAGACTGACCTTCCATGAGTTGGGCTCGGACTAAATTTTCTTATAAGAGTATTCGGCGATGACGATCTGATGGAAAGTGGAGAGTGAGAGCCATCGGCAGGTTTAATACTGACGGAAACAGGTTTAGTCAATGGATCCTGTTTCAACGGAAGTTTATTGGGAGGGCCCATTGCATCTTCCGGCCGGCGTTTCTTCTTTTTATCTTTGCTCCTGTCTCCGCTGCTGCTCCGAGATGATTTGCCGGAGGACCCAGACTTGCGGTCGCTCCTGTGGCGTTCATCCATGGACTTGGCTTGAGAAGAAGTGATAGGAGTAATAGTAATGGAGCTGGGCAGGGCTGCCTGGGTGGTAGGGGAGATGGGGATGATCTCAATGCCAGGCCTCCTGTCCAGACACATGCCAGAGAGGACGGAGGAGAAGGAGGGCGAGGAGGTGGTGGGGGGAGTGGTTGAGACGGGGGTGATGCTCACAGAGCCCGCCAGCCCAGCGCCTTCCGCCAACTCCATGAGGATGGAGGAAGCACTCAATTTATTGCTGCTGCTTCGATGCTCGCGATTCTTCTGCCTGTGTTTCTTTGACTCGCTCTTTGAAGGTGTGCTAGCCGATCTGCAAAAACGAACACAATTGAATTATATGCACTTATTTCAGAAACAGCTTTAGAACCATATTTTAGATATGGTCAAATAAAATTAGCGTTCTTGATTGTTTTGGATGTGAAATTATGATTTTCACCCAACTAATTGACCTGTTTTCAGGGGAACAATATTCAAAGCAAAAATAATAAAAATTGAAATACGCATTGGAAACTCATGTGAGATAGATTGGAGCTGTTTTAAGGTGAATCAAAACATGCATCCATAATAGCGTAGAGGTTAAAGTTTCAAAATAAATTTCTAAATTATTTGTTTTTTACCTTATTATTTCATCAACATCTTGCAAATCATTTAATTCTCCTTCACCAGAGTGATCAAATTCGGAACCGCTGGTCTTGTTATCATTCGAAGAGCCCATCATCAGCTCGGCCGGATCCAATCCTGACAACTCCAGATCGTACCCGAACCCGACCTGCGAAGACGGAGAAGCGACCTGCTCATCCTCCTCTTCATTTGAAGAATTATTAGACTGGACGGCATTGTCATCTTCGACATCGGATTCTTCCCCCGATTCCGAAGAACTGTCCGAACTCTCCAAGAGAACTTCACACATCATCGAAGGTTTGCTCTTTTTGACAGCCCAAGTATCTCCGTCACTTTCTGCTTTCCTCTTCTTGGAGGACTTCTTCTCCTCGACGTTCATTTGCTGGACCTGGGTGATGGTGGCATGTGAAGATGGCTGAATATTTTGCATTCCCAATCCTGTACCATTTCCCATCATGGATGCAAGATTCCCATCCTGACTGCCAAACAGGTTCTGCTGATTTTCATTCAGAAAATTTCCTGAAATATAATGAAAAACTGAACTTAACTCTATGTTACAAACATTACTATGATTAATTGAATTCAACGAAGAAGCAGAGGCAAAAAAAGGCATAAGTAACAAATCCAAAAGTATGTTCCTTGACCCACTAATCCATCGTGGATTGGTTGTGTACACTGATGGGTTAAAATGGTGTGACCTAGACAACACCTCAACACCTCATAGGCAATGTGCTGGTCAGCCTAGAGGCAGAGAGTACAAGTCAATGGATTTTCAGAAGAGTAATTTGACCGCTGTCATTGTTTGGCTGTTTTAACCGCTAATAGTGGTTAGTTACCTTGGTTATGGGGCGGATGTGGCGCCGTCGGCGGCGGGGGCCCCCAGCTCAATCCCCGGCCCGGCGCTAGTAAAACCCTGGCGCTCCCAGCGCCCTTACAGCGCACGCACCAGCAGCGGCACGCTCAGCGTCCGCGCAAGCACACGCGACAGTCTCTCCTCAAGCGCCGTGCCCCCCTCAACGCCCCCCGAACTGACAGAACTTCCTGACGACGAGCCGCCCCCACCGCAGTGAAGGGATACTCGCGGAGCCGAAACACACTCGGGAAGTTGGAGTTCCAGAGTCGCCATGCCGCCCTCACCGGGGCGTTCCAGCAGCACGCTGATATGCTGCCAGGAGAGAGCGGACACTTCCACCATGACAGATGATTCTAGATCTGGATAAAATAATATGATCAAGTTAAAATAAATTAAGAATGTACAACTCACTTTGTTACTCAACCATCTGTCTCGTTACTCACATGATGACCCACAAGACTGTAATTTCGTAATAACTCACTTGTGTTTTACAAACTAATGTTTTTTGTGCCATCTTCTCAGATAATGTGTTTATATATTTTCCCTCGTGTCGCTAAAAAGAGTTTGATTAAGAAATGTGAAGATTTTTTGTTGTTTTATTGTATTTTCGTGTGGGTGAATAAATTTCCTTCCAAATAAAAATAAAATTGCATGAGGTTTTCCTGTAAATTCAAACAGTAATGTCGCTTTGAAAATCGTTTTTTTTCAGGCGTCTTGACGTGTCGAACTTAAAGCAATGCAAAATATCTCTATGGATTAATTATTTTGTTGACAAGCAATTAAGGTTCATTTATATATGCAATCAAAAGGTTTTAAAGGATAAAAACTAATGAAAAGATAATGATGAATGCCCGGTGCCTATAGGCACCACCGGCACACGACAGGTTAAGTTTGATAAACCTTTTAAAATGACTTAACTGCTTTGTTTAATAATACATAATATGAGATATAATGAAACATTCCAAAAAAAATTACTCTCAATAATATGTATATCAATGCCGGACCTTGTTGACGAGCGCCTCTGGAAAAAGCCTTGAAAAACCATTAGTATACTATATAAATGTCTGACCTTGTTTGCTATTGGGCCTTACGCAGCTGGCGATGAGGGCGTTGAAGAGTGCTTGCTGGCGAAGGCGCGCCACCAGCGCCGGCACCTGGCATGGGTGAGTGAAGGGCACGCTGGTGACTAGGCAGCCGTCCAGCCCCCTGGATTCTGTCAGGAAGTAGCACTGGCTTTGGTCAGGTAGGGTCTGCAAAGGGAATGAGGAACATTATTTATTTGTATATAAAAATAAGTGTGATAAATAAATATAAAATCGTCCACAGATGAGATGGGCTGACAACCTAAAGAAAACTGCTTTGTTTGGGTTAGAGCTAACAAGAATTGACAAAACTGGACAATTCAGGGAGGCCATGTCCAAAACTGGAAGCTAGAAGGTTTAATAGGAAGATTTAAATAAAATAAAATGAAATTAACTTAAAAGATAGCAGCCTCAAATCGGAATAAATTCACATATTAATAAGTAATAGAAGTATGAAATCGTTTAAAAATGCCGCTTTCTAATGAGGTCTTGATGGCTTAATTGGCAGAGTGTTAGGAGTAAGTAAGTGTCCCAGATAGAGAAGAGGTTCCAAGTTCGAGTCTCGGTCATGACCATTGTTCTTTTTAGTTTTTGGCTTTTTTCTGTTTTAGATTACTATTGATATTATTAAAATATTTAAAGCCTTGTTCATTAAAAATGTAATCAAACTTTGAGACTGTTAATCTAATTAGTGTGATATCTGCAATTGAATCTAATTTCCTGTATGAAATACAGGTTCAACTAACGATGGCTTGAATAAAAATAGTTTTCCAGGAACCATTTAAGTAACAAGATTAGAGTTCAGCTGTAAGTAGAACCCTGTTAATTCATAATTAACAAATTTGAAGAATTTTTTTGTTTGAGTTTTCTTTTCTCAATACATTTTCGTCAAATTACACATATTTTCAGCAATTTTTGGTTTGTGTAATAACATTTAGAAAATTCAACTCACTGATATTCGGTCGTGAAATAATTTATTTGAAATAGACGAATAATTTAACTTGATAACTTGTTTTCTGGTAAGTTAATATTCACTGTACAAGTGTTTACGAAATAATAATATTTACAAATTATCAGGGTTCTACTGTATACATAAATTATATAGATTAATAAAATAAAGAAACTCTTTTCAGCTAATAAAAATAAGATCATAATACAGTGTCAGCATAGCTTGTGTTGTAGCTAATAAATATGATTAGAAAATAATTATGAAGGTCTCGGTTATAGGTGTGGCAATAATTCTGCAAACTAATCATCTCACCACAAACAGTCCCTTATTGGGGTTGATATCCGTGCCGGCCGTGTGTTTTGCAATGAGCGCGAGAAGCGGGCGCATCTCCCGGGGTGTTTGGGGCGGTTGCGGGGGCTCGGCGTCCTGCCCCCCCGCGCCGCCCCCGGCCATCATGGTCAGCAGGGCACCGCACACAGCCATCGGCTGCGATAGCTTGAGCACGAAGCGGGCCGGAAGGGTGGCACTGTTGGTGGCGGTGAGGGCGGAGTACATTGGCACGCTGGAAGCACACATACATATATTTATATGGTGCTGCCACTGAGAGATCCATCGTATCGGCACTTTCTGTTACAAGCGTCATTTATAAGAAAGATAGAGTGGTAACTACGAAGCTGTTAGTAGTATGTTGCTAATATTTTTAATACTGTTTAGGTGTATAGACACAAAGATCAAGCAAAATACGAAAATTAGTCAAATAGGGGATCTGACAGAGCAGAATTAAAGCATTAAAACATAAGATAATATCAAATATTAAATAAAGCCGACAATGTCAAAAACATTTTAAAACAGAAGTCGCAGTTTTGAAATGGTACTATGGAAGTGTGAATAATACAGTAAAACCCACTTAAGAAGTTCTCACTCAAGAAGTTTTCATGCTTATAAAGTTGTTTTTTCAGTCTCTTGACGACTGAAATTGAAAAATGGTCTAACCGGTATATTGGAAAACCTTATAAGAGAGTTTCACTGTTTTAATTTTGAAGTGTCTCCTTTACGTTTCTATACTTCTTAAACTCCACACGACTTTTTATTTTTTTATTATTATTTATTTATCTTGTTGAAATATAAAACATGGGTTTGGTCCATGTCTGTCTCACTAGGAGATTCCTGTGTCGAGACAGACGTAGTGTACATAAATTATATAATATTGAATGTAAATATTAATAATAACAAAAAGTAATAAAAAAAGGAAAAATAAGTTTTTACATGTAGTCTTCTTTACAAATTCAACATAGAACAACAGCAAAATGAAAGACAACACAGTGATCTAGATACTCTCAGTATCGCCCTGGTCAAAGACGACCATTCAAAATCGAAGTGTTGCTAGAATTAGTTGTGCTTAGTGACCAGATTTGAATAGTCAGATAATTCCCAACTTTGGTTTTCTTCATATCCTTTCCCTCCCTACTTCATTCAACCTCAAAAATACCCTCAAATTGGGGATGCCATAGTCCCTACTGGCTCCGGGCAGTCGGAATCTTGTGGTGTATTCACGTAAAATAAAAGTGATGCTACAAATTATGGGTTTTTTACAGTTAGATTGAGAAAACATAGCAATAGGCTTTTGAGGCCACGCGATTCTCGTAAGCTTACTAGAGTCTGGTTACTGTAACTTGAGTTATGTCTTAATCGCATAGAAGCTATTCATCAATATAATACCTGCTAGGTTGTGTGCGAGAAAGCAATGGAGACAACTGCAGCTTATGAGCAGCGGCCGATTCCAGCAGGACTTGGGCTGATAGCCCCGCTCCGGTGGTCAGGTCGTCCATCGTCAGGACTCCGTTGGGACAGCGGGCTGCGTCGTAAGGGGATACGAAGTACGTGAGGCGCATTGCGTGACCTAAAATAGAGGACAGATCAGTATGCTTTTGGAAAGATAAGAAATGTTGGGTTGGTCTTAGAAGGTTATGAAATGGGTGCAAAATTGGACGTAGTTATGCAGAAAATGTCCAACCCACAATTTGCCAAAATCGAGTTTTACATATTTTCCTATAGATAAATACGAGCTTTATGTCTATCCAAGCTCGCTCAAATGAAATAGATTTATGGTAATTATTTTTTTTTACTAATGCACATTGCAGATATCTGACTTAAATTGAAGTTTAAAAACATTATAAAATGTAGGATAACATAAGAGATAGATTTTATTTTAATAAACACATTGATAGATTATAAATTACCTATTTATAATAATGCTCATAAAGAAAAAAAAAACACTGACATTTACTTTACAAATGCCGATTACGCATATGAATGCTTTTTTATCGTCATATTTTCTAATGCCTTTTTCTCAGTTTCATCTTTTTGGGGTTGGATGCTTTCTGCATAACTACGTCCAATTAATGTTACCTATGTTTAGTAACGATTTTTATATCTTCGTAAATTTTCAATTTCAAAACAAGCGCAACATCTGATAAAACATTCATCATCATCATCATTATCATCTTGCTCCAATGTTCTTCAAGGTCACTCTACCTATTCCTCAGTCTTTGGGTCGTTTCCACTGGGGACTCATTTGATCAAAATTTTCGGTGTTTTGTCATCTGACATTTTTCCACATGACCAGCCGTCTTTGGGACTGACTATACAGAATCTTGCAATAGTTTGATGCATAATTTGAATCTCAAGTATATGATTTATTTTCTAGCATATGTTCAGAAGTTATCAAGTAGATATAAAGGCGTAGCATTAAAAACAGCTAGACAAAGTAGACATCAAGTTACAACAATCTACGTGTCATGTTTCAAATTAAACAAACTGATAGTAAGCATTATTTTAGTGCTTATTCTTTTAAAATGTTTGGGTGAGCATTATATTACATTTAACAAACTGAGGCCAGAACAAAGAATACAAAATAAATAATCACTACTTGACTGATTGACAATGGAAGAGAAGTCTCAAAATGTACTGAGAAATCTCAGCACGGCAAATTCTAGTGAGGGAAAGATTATAATATATTTTTTAAATATCTAATTCAAACCATATTAATAATAAAAATCATTGCATAATTTTTTAATATAACAAATAACTTCCAAAAAAATGACTGCTTTGAGGACTGACGAAAGCTCAAAAATGTCTAATTATCGAGCTATGTCTAATTACCGAGCTATGTCTAATTACCGAGCTATGTCTAATTACCGAGCTATGTCTAATTACCGAGCTATGTCTAATTACCGAGCTATGTCTAACACTCGCTGGCATTTAGATTGCCACCACCCAGATTGCCGAGGGTATGGGTGGTACCTTTATTGTCATTCCTAAAAACGGGTGGGCTTAACCAAAGGTAAAAAGCAATAGAAAAATGTTGTATAAAGAGTTTAATAAGAGGAACTGGTAATCGAGTGGTCCAAAGCATCAGGTTAGCATCCAGGCATCGCAGGTTTAATCTTCTAGCAAAGCAAAGTCTTCCACCATTGCACAATTAACAATTTCAGCTTCTTATGATTGAAGCGGGTAGAATTCAAATATTGTCAATTTATTTGTAACCCGGGAATAATTGCATTACTTTAAAATAAAAACATGTATGCATAACTACCTCCCCTCCTGTTGTGCACCAGCCCAATGGGGCTCTTGTGTACCGCCGCCCAGGGGTCTTTCGTGGCGTGCAGCTGTCCTAGCGCGGCGAGGTCCGCCTCGAGAGCGCTGAGCGCCCCAAACGCTCGACTCTTCACTTTCTTTTCCGCGTTCAGTTGGTACACGGCCGTCAGTCCTTCCAGTTGCGATGTGAAGTCAGAGAAGTCGCCCCGACTGATGCAGGAGACTAACTCCTCACAGGATTGCTGCTCCACCTGGTGACATTGTTAGATAGTTTGTAGAATATAAAAAAAAAACTATTTTCATATTGCTGGAACATTGGTTATAACCACTGAACAGATTATCTTTAGAAGTGTGATTTATTCCGATTTGAAAGAAAACTGATGTCAAAAAATTTGCAAAAGACCTTTCGACTCCTGAGCCTTAGAGAGGTCAATGAAATTGAATATCTGTTCTAGAAAGAATGTTGATATTTGAAAATGTTTGATCAATTTTATCAAAAGGAAAAAATCAGCATTTCTTACGGGCAAACAGACCAGTCAGTAATATCACAAGCATGAAGTGTAACATCTACCTCTACTGAGTCTTCCATAAATCTTCCCCTGTATCAGTTGGATAATCTTGTATTTCCCGCTCCTCGTGATGTGACCCTTATTTTTATTTCTAGTGCAATTTTGCAATTAGATACTATATCAGTCCAAGGTACTTTGAGGAAGCACCTGTATAACCACGTTTCAAAAGCTCTTATCTTCAGATCAAAGTTTACATGGAAGAAGAATTTTACAGAAGAATAGAAAAAAATAACAATGAAAATTCTGATTTTTAAATTTAGTTTAAAAAGTAACACTAGTTAATGTGATATTTATTCTTATTACCTTTCCTTCGTGGTGAATTTTAACATCCTTAACGGTGCCACTGGCTTCCAGCAGAATCTCCAAATAGAACATGTCCGATGATATGAACAAGTCTACTCCAGATGCCCCGACCATGAATTTTAAACTAGAAAATAAATTAAACTGCATTAAAACCATGAAGATTGCTTATCTCTTCAATTTTAAAATGCTTTTGACATACTTGTGTCAACTTTAACACGAAGATGTCAAAATTTGCGACCCCGATTTGTTAGTTTACTTATAGATATTTATATATATTTCTAACTCACCCAAGTTGACGGGAAAGGCACTCCAATCTCTCCACAAGGCTCTGCAGAGAACACACTTTGATAGAATGCTGCAGACTGTCTAGACATTTCTGCAATATGGCCCGGTCTGCAGTGTCCAGGGCCCATCTTTTGTCCTGATGAAACAAATATCGATCAGTAAAGTAGAAGGAGTCGACAAGCTCTAAGTTAAAATCAGTACCCATTTAAAACATTTCAATATTTTAATAAATTAACGCAGAGAGATCATATTTCACTAGTGAAATAGTATTAAAATTTCACCTTTTATAGAATATTGTAAATGTTTACATTTAAGCGTTTAAAACAAGAGATATGAAGATAACGTAAGCCAGTTTGTCCTCAATATCGGTTAGTAATATCTGATAGATCAGAATTTATTAAGATACGTCTCTACTCATTATTTATTCAATCCATTTTCTAACAGTAATGCATGAAACGTTAAGGATTTTTTTCACATACCAGCATCGCCATTCTGACGGCTTTCGAAGTTTCTGCTAGTGATTTGTGCTGGGATGTTTTGGTCCTCAATTTTTCCATTAACAATTCCATTTGAAACTCTTTGGCCCTTTCGGCCGACACTCCGAAAGAACCCATCGTGAAATTGACGGTGGGCATCACTGATCCATTCATTTTACCGACGATTTAAAACACTCTTATTTAAATACAGAACGTATCTGTCAGAAAAATAAACGACAAGTTATCAGGCAATGCATTCTCGAGTTAAACTATTCCAGAGGTGCATTAATGTACTAATGAAGTCGAAACATTAGATAAACGGCTATAGTTTTATACAGTTGAGATATTATGAAAAAAAAATGTGCAATTGTCTTCAGTTTAAAAAATATTTTCGCAGTTTTAAAGACATTTTAAGTAAATCAACAACTTGGCATCCGCGACAGCATTTTCGTTTCGTTGAAGCCAAAAATGACGTTTGGCAACACCGCATTAACACTGAGGGGAGGGGGTCACAGCTGGTTTAGGGTGTTCGTAAAATGAACAAAATTAACGTATAAAACCGTCCATAGATAAAAAATTATTTAATGTTTCAGGTCAGGATAAGTTGATTCCTATTTTGGCAATACTACTAAACCATAGAAACTATAAATAAAACGTCAAGCAACTGTCAAAGTGACATCATCATGATAGAGTAAATAATAAATATTGAAAATATTCACAATCAATTATTCTTTGATTAATTATATATTTTACGAAATAAATAGTTAACTATTTATTAAAATCTATCTGATACTAAATATGATAATATCTTTGCATTAATAGTCGATCTGATCCATAAAATGGGTTCAATTGAAGAGGCTGCAAGATTTGCCAAAATCGCAGTTGAGTTTGATAGAAGTGGGAATATACCAGAGGCTATTAGGCATTACTACTATGCCACAAACTTGCTGGATAGTATTGTTTTTAAATCTAGTGATTCGGCAGACTCGATCAAGGCAAAATCTCAGGAGTATCGAAAAAGAGCGGCTCAGTTAGGTGAGGATACATGTTACACTCCCTCCCAATTTAGCGATTAAATGTTATATTCTTCACTCTCTGCCACGAGACATCATCAACATCACGTCTTCATGCTGAAGCTTGGTGACCAGCAATCTGAATTTCTAGCTGCCACCTGCGGCACGCTTTAGCCTTTCTATTTATTGATGTCTTTAATCTATTTTCTACATTTATTCATTTCATTTTAATATTTTACAAAATAGGTAACAAATTTTAAAAAAAATGTAACAATTATGACCCCCCAAACTAGACATATGCCCGCTTTATGGTGGTCTGCATTCCATATAAAATTATCTTATTAAAAGATATTACAGCTCAATAACAAGAACAAATATAATCATGATCATGTTAGTTCTTGGTTTTCCTGGTACTTTTCTTCCACTCCTGGATCAATCTTGGAGGTTCTTATTAGACGCCCCTTTAAACTCTTGGCGAGGGAATTTTTGCGAATCAAACTGCATTTGGGGAGTGAGTTATTTTTGATTAGATTTTTTTTTTCGTTATACAGTGTAATAGTATTCAAAAGAAAAGTTTTTATAATGACTTTTTTATTATATATTATCAAGTATATAATATTATATACTTGATAATATATAATAAAAAAGTGATTATAAAAACTTTTCTTTGAATACCACTGTATAACGAAAAAAAATCTAATCAAAAAATAACTCACTCCCCAAATGCAGTTTGATTCGCAAAAATTCCCTCGCCAAGAGTTTAAAGGGGCGCCTAATAAGAACCTCCAAGATTGATCCAGGAGTGGAAGAAAAGTACCAGGAAAACCAATACTTGATAATATATAATAAAAAAGTCATTATAAAAACTTTTCTTTTGAATACTATTACACTGTATAACGAAAAAAAAAAAAATATTGTTATTATACACATATATGAAATTTTAATTATATTTAGTTTTTTTATATATTATATCTAAAATCGATTGACTGAAGGGCGCGAACAAACCTTATCGTCCATACTCCATTGAGACTTTCGTATGAACATGAATGAATAGGTTCATCCATATTGTCAACAGGTTAAGGTAGTCTTATGAGTATTGAAGGATGTTAACAGGTCTTGTGCACATTTAAAAATTTGGGAATCGGATAAAAATAACATTAATTTACATTCCGAAATGATTTCTTTTATTTGGAGGAAATCTATTTTAGACTCAAGCATTTTTCTCAGGATCCACATCTTAAATAATAATAAATGTTTAAATAATATCAATAATCTAAAACACAAACGTGAAACAGAAAAAAGCCAGAAACTAAAAAGAACAATGGTCATGACCGAGACTCAAACTCAGAACCTCTACTCTATTCGGGAGTAACACTCTGCTAATCGAGCCATCAAGACCTTATGAGAAAGCGGCATTTTTAAACAATCTCATACTTGAGTCTCGGTCATGACCATTATTCTTTTTAGTTTCTGGCTTTTATCTGTTTCATATTTGTGTTTTAGATTATTGATATTATTTAAATATTTAATAATAAATATGCATTAATGCTTTAAAGTTAATTCCAATTTGAATAATAATACCATTGGTTTTATTCCGGGCTACATGCAGGGGTTGTGCAATGCAATTGAATCCATATTGGCATACAATTTTATTTTTATTTTTATATGAATAATGCACAAGAGTCTCAACTGCTCCCATTCGTCTAGAGCCAGTGAGACTATGGCATCCCCAAATAGGGTATGTTGTGAGGCTGAAGGTAGTGGGGAGGGGTAGGAGATTGGAAAGAGGAAGGTTGGGAAGTACCTGGCTATTCAGATCTGGTCACCAAACACGGTTAAAGCCATTTCAAGCAACGTTTCGATACTGAATGGTGGTCTTTCACCAGGGCGATACTTAGAGTATCTACCACTCTGATGACAGTAAAAAGGAAATAAAAAAATATCAAGTAGGCTGTTTTAAGTTTGATTGCTTATTTAAAGCTAAATAAACAACTATGTATCTAATAAAAATGATTTAAAATTAACTTAAAATAAAAGGGAGGGGTAGGAGATTGGAAAGAGGAAGGTTGGGAAGTACCTGGCTATTCAGATCTGGTCACCAAACACGGCTAAAGCCATTTCAAGCAACGTTTCGATACTGAATGGTGGTCTTTCACCAGGGCGATACTTAGAGTATCTACCACTCTGATGACAGTAAAAAAGGAAATAAAAATATCAAGTAGGCTGTTTTAAGTTTGATTGCTTATTTAAAGCTAAATAAACAACTATGTATCTAATAAAAATGATTTTAAATTAACTTAAAATAAAACTGTGATGCCATTTGTGTATTAACAAAAATGGCTAGGGAGTTGGAACATCTCAATTAGTGTGGTTTCCCCTAATTTTACTGTTTGCTGTATACTGTCTGTTAATTTCAGGAATGGAAAAGCAGGATGAAGAGGAGAGGAAACTTCACCGCTGTTACTTCCTGTTTGAGCAAGCCCTGGACGCGGATGACGAAGGCGCGGTCGAGACAGCCACGGAGCTCTACACGCAGGCCGTCGAGCTGGGGATTACAATTGTTTGTATTAATTTCAACTAACACTTTTGATAAAAATACTATTGTCACCTCACTATTGAGACATTTCTGTTTTGCAATTTATGAGAAAAATTTTGAAGGAAAGAAAAAAACATTATCAAAAACTTATTACAAAAGATACATAAAATAAACTTTTTTGTCTTCCTCTGGATATTTTTCTCAAACGAATTGGACGCAGCTATGCAGAAAGCATCCAACCCAAAAAAGATATAACTGACAAAAAGGCGTTTGGAAATATGACGGTAAAAAAGCATTAATATGCGTAATCGGCATTTGTAAAGTGAAGATCCGTATTTTTATCTTTATGAGCATTATTATAAACAAGTAATTTATAATTTATCAATGTGTTTATTTAAAAAAATGCATTTCTTATGTTATCCTGTTAGTAAAAAAAAAATGATTACCAAAAATCTATTGCATTTGGAGCTTGGATGTTTTCGCCAGACATAAATCTCGTATTTACCTTAACATGTGAAACTCGATTTTGGCGAATTGCGGGTTGGACGCTTCCTGCAAAACTACGTCCAATTATGAATCAGTAGTAAAATTATGCTGACCTCTTTCGGTTTCTGGAAAAAAATTATTTAAAGTCTCGCAATTTTGTATTTCAGGTCTTTAGATTTTATGCTGAATATCTGAATGAACCATCAATATTTCCCGATTGAAATAGAAACTAAACAGAATTCTGTTCAGATAATATTGTTCAGTTATTAACGAAAGATTATTTATGTTGACCTGACTACCTTCACCCTACTGGGGGTATAATACATACATAGTTAGTAGCACAAAGTTATAAAGTTTTTAAATGGGCTTTTACATAACTGTGCAATAGATAATATAAAATAATAGTGACAAAGAAATAACACAGAGTAAATGATTAACACACTAAAACATAAATAAGTTACTAGAGATATTACAATGGAATAAATTAATTTAAATAAAAAATATTTTTGTTTTAAGCCACTTTATTTATAAACATATAACAATTCGACCGGTTTCGGTTAAACTTAACCTTCTTCAAGAACGTATATATATAAACTTAGTATATATATATACGTATAGTTTATATATATATATATACGTTCCTGAAGAAGGTTAAGTTTAACCGAAACCGGTCGAATTGTTATACATATGTGTATAAATAAAGTGGCTTAAAACAAAAATATTTTTTATTTATTTAAATTATAATGTCAAGCTACAAAGTGATTGCTTCCTTCGATAAGTTAAATTGGAATAAATTAACATCAGTACTTTTGGAAGAGGTATGCTATTATAGCCTTCTTGTACTAGGTTCAGTGCATTTGAATATATCTACTATTTCTGCGAAAGAATTACCCACTATATGATATAACAATGAACAATAAAAAAAGGCTATTTGTAAATGTATTGTACTGTTTTTTTTTTTTATTGCACAGAAAAGCGAAGACCAAGAGAAGAAGGCCAAGCTAAACACAGTTCTAAAGGATGCCCTGGAGAGGGCCGAGCGCCTGAAGGGGTTACCACCCCACGTGCCCAAAGACAGTCCCACTGACGACGTGGTGCCCGAGCTGAAGAAACTATCCGTCCAACCCACTCCCAGAGCGACCCCTACAGTGTCCACCAGAGCTACACCGTGTAAGTTCTTGCTCATTAACCAACCAACCATTTGTTTGAAGAGGTAAGCAGATAGGATAGAACACCATACTCTTCTGTCCTGACACTGCCTCGTTTCATTTCTATCCATTCATTTTCTTTTACATACTCGTCTTTTGTACTGCCCCTCAAGATTAACCTTCCCAAGTATATATATTTTTTTAAAAAGAAAGACAAACATTCCCGGGCTGCGAATAACCTGACAATATTTGAAAAACTCCTACTAGCATCATAATAAGCCAAAGATGTTGCTTGTGCAATGATGGAGGACTTAGCTAGCAGAGGAATTGAACCCACGACGCCCGGGTGGGAATCTGACGCATTTGTCCACTCAGCTACTAACCGGTCAAATTTGATTCACTTAATTGTACCATGTATTCTTGGGAGGTCCTAGACTCTTTCCATTTACTTCAGTATTCTCTTCTATGTGCATCCATACAAATTTCATTTAGCATCCTTACAGATGACAGGCCCTGAGAAATATCTGAGACCATTCTGCATGGGGTTAATATAAAAAAATATATTAACTCTTCATAATTCAATATTTGAACAACATATTTTAAAGCTTACTTTCAACTTGTATTAGACTCCAAAATCAATGAATTTATGGAATTATATAATGCAATATTAAAAAAATGGAAAACCATATTTATGATACGGTTTTTACGGGTCTGAAAAAAATTATGAATTTTTAATATTTTGAACTAAGACAAGTCAAGCGGTCTAAATAACCATTTATAATGCATTTTTTAGCTAAATAACAGAAAAATTAAAGGCTTATCTTTGTTCAAGCTTTAGATTCTTCTTCAAAAGACTTCTGGACAGAGGCCTCCTCAAATGTCTCCAGCTTTGCCGATTCTCGGTTACTGTCACCCATCCAAAGTTTTAGGTTAGATAAATTCAATAGATACATATTTAATTAATATTGTTTTAATTTTTAGCTTCATCACTCCACCGAGGAAACAGCGCCCATCTGAAATTGTCTCCTGGACAATCAATGTACACGGAAGAAGAAAAACTAGTCCTAACAAAGACGTCCCAAATAAATAACAACCAGTTTGTGCCTTTTATGCAAATAGATTTATCGGAAAACTTTCGATTTGCTTTCACCTTTACTGACAAAGATGGCCTGCTTAGCCTCTCCACAAAGCAAAAGCAGCAATTTAAGAATTGGGTGCGGCCCGACGAGATGTCGTCTGAACCCAAGATGATTGCTGGACCACTGGTGGATTGTTTTAATATTAAACAAACTGTGAGTAAAAAAATTGTGGGATGTTTTATTTGGCTTGTATTTTACTAATATTAATACACAATGTAGTTATTTGTGTCCAAATATTTGCTCTTGCCATCAAAAATGATATTTGAACGCCAAAAGTGGGGCAATTTATAGGTTGTCAATTCTCCAAAAAAATATTTTGGTTTTCGGGATATTATCTTGAACCTAATATTAAGATATTATCCTGAAATCATATTCTAACTGCAAAATACTCGTATATTATAATATACAAGTTATTGGTACTGTAAAGAATCATGTTATTTTGCTGCTTATTGGATTGTATTGTAAGACAGAATAATAGTAACCTAATCTTTGAATAAAATTGTCATGATCACATTCTGGTATAAAGTTAATAATTTTGGTATCTAATCAAGATTTCGGTGATAATTTATATGTATTATACATACATTTCTGGTAAGGAATCAATTTTATTATTAAATTTTCCTGTCTCAATAAAAAATAATTATGTAAAGAAAAACTTGTCTAATATTTCATGTATATTTTGTAGGTGGTGTCAGATTGTTCTTTCGTAGCGTCTCTTGCGGTGGCTTCATTATATGAAAAGAAATTTGACAAACGCCTTATCACATCAATTATCTATCCAAAAAAGAGAAATGGAGAACCTGTGATAAATCCCTTTGGAAAATATATGGTTAAACTTCACCTCAATGGTGTTCCAAGAAAGGTACTGTTTCGATTACTCTAATAATAAAAGTTATGTGTAGTTTCACATTTTATTATTGTTATTTATGGGAGTCACCCCAGGTAAAGTTGGAAGAAGCAACTCCAGAGGCTGGGCCTACTATGGATGAAGGCCACCGAAGTAATGCAGGAGGGGGACACCCAGAGGCGCCTTGTGGAGGTGATGGGTCCCTGACCTGAATAGGCTAAGGGGGAAGAAGATGAGATATGATCAGAACCCCTGGAGAGTTCTGGCCACCTCCAGGAAAAGCCAACCAGGTTTCCCAACATTCCTCGGTCCTGTAGACCTATTATAAAGAAGCCTATTTGATGGTCAGCTATCATTTATCCTTGTTACTGTCCTGCCCAGTAGAGCCGTCACTGTTTTATGAATCTTGTTATTCAATGACTCTTCAAGCAATTGATATAGTTCGTGGATATTTATGATAGTGGGAAAGTTTAAATTTAAAAAATAATTAATAATTATAGCTGTTATTAATAACTAGACATCGGATTATGTGGATTTGCATATGCATATTTCACTATTTTTTGACAATAATGTATATTTAAGCCATTTTGTTCTTCAATATTGAGCTAAACGTGAAATTTGCGGTCATCGGGACGCCTAATGTTATTGCCCTGTATGTACCCCTTACGAAACTAAAAAAAATCCTAGAAATTGGAAAAACTCCCCAGGTTTTCAAATGCCCAACTATGTTTATATTTAGACATATATCTGCATGTGTGTGTGCATTTTGTCATGCAAATCTCTGTCGTCATTTAGCTTTTCTCTTATTTGTAGGTTCACCTTATTGTATTTTACATAAACAATTGGCATGTGTTTGTCATCTTTCTTTGTTATTGTTGAGTCATGTGATCCTCCTATTTTACAATGTATTTTTACACTTTTATCTTTATCCAAGGTAAAGTTTGTATAAATACAGTCTCTAATAGAGTGCACATAATTTGATAAGATAAGATGTCGGGGACATCCCAGGAATACAAGAAAGACAAAGCCGTGAATCAAATACTTGAGTCAGTAGTATGAATGTAGATGAAACAAGAAATAGTAGAAGTCAAAGTGGTCTAGCATTTTATCATTCTTCCTATCCCTGTGGAGAAATAGTTTGATGGCTAGTTAGTTAGACTGCATACAAAGTTTTTCGGGTCATTGTGGTTCTTGGCCACCTCTGAAGGATTGTTCTGATACATGTTATATTATGTGCAGATATAAAACTTATCTGTGCAGGCGGGGGCGTCGCTACTGTAGATATTGAAGCTACTAGTGCAACAAATTTAACTTTAAAGAAATGAAAAAATAACTTTGTATAAGACCACGAATATTATTTTATTTTTTATGACCGACCGGTTTCGCTTAGCCTAAGCATCATCAGGGTAAAAAATTAAATTAAACAAAAAATACAAAGTGTGCGGTTATATATACATACAGAGGGATGTCCTCACTATCTACTGAAAACCATATACTCATTGTCATAAAATATTTATTGTTCTTTTGTTACTTGTTAGATTTAAACTCTTTGCATTTTTAGAATCATTTACTTATAATACTTGAATATTAATGTGTTTTATGTACAAACATATTAGTCCTCAATCTAATTTCCTTTTCTTTGATTTGACAAATATGTTAATATGAATTCATACGTTTCATCTGTATTTTATACCCTTAGCTTCTGGTAAATTGTTTTTTTAATCTGTTGATGTACACATGCACTGTTATACCCATATCTGAACCCTTTTCTCTCATGATTTATGATGACGATCATGAGTTTAGATAGTTTTAATTTGTATACATATTATTTCCTCCTTGTTAGTTAGTCTTATTAGCATAATTAATTTAGTATGAAGCGCACTTGAGGTGAAATATCACAAAACTGCGCTATATAAGTTCACTGTCATTATTATTATAGAGGGAGAACAAATTATAAAATAAAATAACAAAACAATGAGAAAACAGTAGAATAACATTTAAATTATAACGAAGGAACAGAGAGAAAGAGACATAATATGAATTGAAAGAGACAAAAAAAATCGTTTATTTCATTTTATACGCGTTGAAAACTCAAATCACCGTCAATTATGATTTAAAAAAATGAATTATTATTATCTTCAAATGGAGTGCATACATTATAATTTTTATGTTGAGCAATGTGCGTGAATTTTCAAAGTTCTTTATTATGATAAGTGGATTTTAACTTCATTAACATAGCTTTATTTAGTTGGCTCCTTTTTTGGCCACATCGTTAGTTTTTATTTTTACCGCAAACGCGAATAAGTTCGTAGACCAGCAGTCTTCTAATTTGTAATTACCTTCTAAAATATCTCCTCATGTTGGCAGCTTAAAGTTTTTTTTTCTATGTTTTTCATTTACTGTTTTTTTTTCAGATTATTATAGATGATTTGTTGCCAGCCAATAAATACAATCAACTTCTGTGTTCCTGTTCTAGTAATAAGCATGAATTCTGGGTGTCACTTCTGGAAAAGGCCTACATGAAGGTTATGGGTGGATACGATTTCCCAGGATCAAATAGTGTGAGTAATACGTACTGCCATTCAGTTATTTTTGTTTTCTGAACTTTGGTAGGTTTCGTCAGGTTTAAAGGTTATCACAAAAAAAAATGCAAATGTATTATGCACATAATTTATTGCATTACTTTCGTCATGTTTAATAATACACGAAAGTCAACAATGTTGAAATCTATGGAGGATATTTCCATAATAAGTTGTGTAGTAAATAACTTCCTTATCTGTTTACTCGAAATAACAATGTGTATTGTTATACACGGTGACAAAGTGTCAAGTTATTTATGAAGAAAAAAAATCCACCACATTTAGCATTATTTTTGCATATTTGGGGTAGCTACTTTCTTTGCAAGATTTTTCTTTATACATATTTGAATGTGTTGCATTTTTTAAATTCTACCAAACAAAAACAAAGAAATTATCTTGAGTCTTGACATATAATTTTTTGGAGAGAAAACAGAGATGTATAGGTATTGCATTCAGTGGCGACACAAACATAGTACTCAAACAGATGCATTGCTTGCATACGACATGTTTCAAACTTGTTATTCAACTTCAGAAAACAAAAGTCCAGTGAAATTAAAAAAAAAGTTTATTTTTAATAAACTTGAAAAAAAGAATGCAATCTGAAACTTTTCGAATATAACTTGTTTAACAATATTTGTTGCCCTTTTTTTGTTTAAAATAAAAAATAGGCATCAACAACACAAAATGCTGTTTCTCTGTGACGTTTTGTAAGGATATTACTGTCGTACATATGCATCAATACACACAATTCTAAGTGTATGTTGTTTGGGTCAACTCCAATTATCCGACCTATAAGGAGATATTTTTGATGAATAAGAAATGGTTGATGGAAGTTTTTTGTGAAAAACAATGGTATTTTGTGAATAATCTTAATTTATTTTATCAAAAGAGCCATGTACTGTTAACACATAACAATATTTCAGAGTGGTAGATATTCTCAGAATCGCACTGGCGAAAGACTACCGTAAAATCCGTACGTCACTTGAAATGGCTTTAGTCGTGTTTGTTGACCAGAACTGATGGCCTGGTACTTCTGCACCTTCCTCTTCCCTGTCTCCTTCCCCTCCTCACTCCTTTCAGCCTCTGCTTTTCAAGTTCCCCTTCTGCTTCCAACTGTCCGGAGCCAGTGGGACTATGGGATACCCAATCGGGTTATTTTGTGAGGCTGGAAGGAGCAGGGAGAGGAAGGGGATGAGGAAGAGAAAGGTTGGGAAGTACCTGGCTATTCAGATCTGGTCACTAAACACTCAAGAAGCTTTTCGATTTTGATTGGTGGTCTTTCACACAGGCATATCTACCACTCTGGAACGTGCTGCAAATCCTACTACGTATTGTTTTATATAAAGCATATGTAAAATAATAATTGTCCAAAGAAGCGTAGCTAGCAGCCCACAATGGAGTGCTTATACCAACCCTGATGTATGGCAGTGAGGCATGGAACTGGCAGAGGAAAGTATACTGAATACTGTGGAAATGAGATCCCTGTCGTGTATGTGCAGTAAAACCATGTATGACGTGTTAAAAATGTGGATATCCGAAAAGAATACAAGGCTGATGTAAGCATAATGAATAGGATCAAGAAAGGGACGCTTAGATGGTTTGGCATGTAAAGGAGTGTGAAAAGAATATATGATGCGAAAGTGAATGAAAGAAGAAGTTGGGGACGCCCGAGGAAGACATGGCACGATCAAGTGATTCGAATACTTGAATTGGGCCATGTGGAGAATCAGAATAACGAAAAAAATGTGAATAAAGAAAGGAGTGTGTGCCAAGACAGAGTTGTATGGCGGTCCGTCCTCACTTCCTACCCCTGCGGAGAAAAGGCGTGATGGTTAGTTAGTAAAATAACATTTAATGGCACGAATCGTGTCTTGAACCGGCAACCTCCAGATCGGTAGTCGAGGATCCTGACCTTCGTTATTACCAACATGATATTTATATTTCAGAGCATTGACCTCCACGCACTTACCGGGTGGATACCAGAGAGGAGCGAAATTAAGAAAGATAACCCCGAATTTAATTCCAATGCCTTATTTGAAATGATAAAGACGAATATGGATCAGGGAAAAGTTCTGGTCACCGTCGCGACGGGGGAACTGTCTCCCGCTGATGAAGAAAGAACTGGTTTGGTGCCAACCCATGCCTATGCCGTACTCGATGCTAAAGTTATTAATGTAAGATTATTATTTAATTTCAGTGAAACCCCCCATTTAAAATGTTTTCCCATCTATTATTATTACCCGCTAAAGTTTTTTTAAATTCAATAATAAAATATAAAAAATTTGCTCACGTTTGGATTTTAACCCGCCACAACTGGATTCGAAGTCGAGGATCTTAACCGCTCAGTCACGGAGGTCGTCATAATATTTTATCGACGCTGGAAAGGCAAAAGGGCTTAAGCGACGCTTTGGTAAAAAAACGAGTTAAATATGCAGTTATGATCAGTTTTCTTTTCCGCACCGAATGCTCTGACTCTCGTTTGATTCTGAAGACTTTTGTGGCCCTTCAGCCATCTAAAATATATTTACCATTCGGGAGAAGGCTTGACGCAAGCGACACAAGTTTGGACATTTTTTAGTTTTTTGTCGCTTCAGGTTCAGTGAGAGCGTTGAGTTACCTGAGTTAACTTTTTTTTTCTAAATCCAACAAAGTACTGAAGACTTATGAATTTTATTGTAAAACAAAAAAAACTTTAAAGTGCTCTGGTGTAAACTTCCCAAAATGGCGATTCAGCCCTTTCGCCTTTCCGGCGACATTTTATTCTATTGAGAATTTACATCAATGGAAATACTTACTTACAGGGTGTGAAACTACTGCAGTTGAAGAATCCCTGGTCTCACCTGCGTTGGCGGGGGAATTATTCAGAGCTGGACACAGTGCACTGGACACCTTACTTAAAAGAGACACTTAAATTCAACCCCGACACTGCTGCCGTATTTGATAATGGAGTATTTTGGATTGATTACGACAGTATTCTGCACTTCTTTGATGTGTTTTACCTCAATTGGAGCCCAGAAATTTTCCAATATACGTATTGCTTGCATCAGTAAGTATAGAATTGGTAGTTTTTTTAAATTTAGTGTGCATGCTCTATCATTATAACCATAATATATATATTTTTTTAATATCACGCTGCATTTATAACCATCATCTATATTTATAGAATCGATGTTAGTTTTTTTAATTTTTTCAAAACTTTTGGGTTTTACATCTTTATATAATATATGGTAGTTTAAAAAAAATAACGTTCTAGATAGTATAGAATTGATTTAATTTTTTATTTGATCAAAAAGATTAAGCGCTCTAAATTCAAAATAAAATTATGTGATACGATGTTCGTTATCGTTTTCATTAGCCATAGAGTTAATTGTTTTTTAGTCAATTAGCACTTTTGTAAATGGAAATGACGTTACGAGCTGAAAATAATGCATTAACCTAGAAATTCCAGATGGGAAAAAGCAGCGTACAAATTTCTTGACTATTCAAGGGGTTTTGTTTTACTGGGACATACAAACAAAGTTTCTGCTTTGTATTTAAGGTTACAAAACTTTGGTTCATTCAAATAAGCTGTTTTCTAGGTTATGGGATGCCACTGCAGGGCCAGTGCGAGATGGATATAACATTGGAGACAACCCGCAGTTCAGTCTTGAAGTGCAAGGTCGAGGAGAGATCTGGATCTTGCTAACCAGGCACATCACGGAAATAGATGACTTCCGAGAGAACAAAGAATACATCACGGTGCTTGTTTATAAAAATGAAGGCCGCAGAGTATACTATCCTCGTACGTATTCTATGTATTGAAACAAGTGCAGTATAAATACTCTTGAGTTATAAATGAGGACTGTAAGAGAATGCTATTATTGGCTATTGTGAATGATGATGACTTTAGCTATGTTTAGTAACTAGATCTGAATACCTTCCTCTTCCTATTTACTTTCTGACTAGGGGTAGGCAGAGAGGACGGACTGCCATACAACCGGGGGCGGCTCGTGACTTTTTTTTGTGTCCGAGTGCTGAGATTGAAAAATACGACGTTATTGATGTAGTCGAAAAAAATTGATTTTTTTCAAAAAAAATTTTTTTTGTGTCAAGATTTTTCTGTTTTCAAAACTGAAAAATCTTGAAAATCTTCATACAATTTTTTATTTTTTTAAATAAAAAAAATCGGTTTTCAGCTACAACAACATCAATCTTGACGTTTTTTTCAATCTTTGCACTCTAGCACGAGCCGCCACAGCATACAACTCTGTCTTGGCACACACTCCTTGCTTCATTCACATTCATACATACTCTTCTGTTTCTCATTCTGACTCTTCACATGGTCCGATTCAAGTATTTAATTCACTTGATCATGCCATGTTTTCCTCAGGCGTCCCTGACTTCTTCTTCCATTCACTTTCACATCATACATTCTTTTTACACTCCTTTCTTCGTTCATTCGCTCTACATTCCCAAACCATCTAAGCGTCCCATTCTTGATCCTATTCATTACGCTTACATCAGCTTTACGTTTTTTCCAGATATCCACATTTTGAACACGGTCATACATGGTTTTATCGCACACATGCCTCAGGGATCTCATTTCCATGGCATTCAGTCTACTTTCATCCTTCCTTTGCGAGTTTCAGTTCCTTTCTGCTCCCCTTTAATTAAGATTTGTGGAAATGCAGTGTTTTAGATCCAGTATTCGGTCTGATTTATCTTTGAGTTTCTTATTAAAATGTTTTCTTTTCAGGTGACCCTCCCCCTTTCATTGACGGGGTGAGAATCAACAGCCCGCATTACCTGTGCAAGCTGAAAATCAGCCCCGAGGGGAACACTCGCTACACTCTGGTGGTATCGCAGTATGAGAAAATGCGAACCATATACTACACAATAAGGGCTTATGGAACTTGCCCCTTTGTATTGAGGAAGTTAGCCTCTTTCCCCATTTCAAAAAAGGTATTTCATTTTTTTTTTAATCCCTGGATATCCTAGACTCTAGTATTTCTAGACTGTTGTCCTAGTTGTTCTAGACTCAAAATTGTATCAACATCACAGATTGAAAATAAATTCACAATAATTTATTTATCGAAACAAAATCAATAATTTTCAATGAAATATGAAATAGAAGAAGACACATAAAGTGAAAAAATTAGGTTGCGACACAGGTTTGAACTCGGAACCTCTACTCTATCTGGGAGTAACGTCTCTGCCGATTGAACTACCAAAACCTTTTTAAATAATGTTGTTTTTATCAATCCCATATTCTTTGAAAATTATTCAATATGGTGCTTGTCTTAGTTTAAGATAGTCAAATGATTATTTCAAAGCTACATAGCTCACAATGGAAATGACGTTGAAAACTGATAATAGTTGTGTTGACCTATAAATTCCAGATGCATAACTCACGCATCATATAGTGCGGTTAGCGGCAAATGGGTTAAAAATATAATATATGTTTTGGAACATTTTTGTAATTTCAGATAGTCGGCGAGTGGAAAGGCAGCACTGCAGCAGGTTGTGCAAATCACGATACCTACCCAAACAATCCACAGTACATGATTACCCTGGGTGACAGCTCCTCGGCCAAACACCTGGTTCTAGACCTTCGAGGACCCAAGGAATATCTTATTGGCATCACTGTGACCGTCCATTCTTTAGATGATCCTTCTATTACGGCTCCATTCGTCTCCCGATCCTCAGGACCTTACAGGTAAAACATTTAATTTTCGTTAAAATTATCCCAGGCACTAAATATTTTTTCTTTCGTGTGTGTTTTTCTAATGCATATTGTTTGAGTATTAATAATATTGCTTCGCCAAAAAGAATTTAAACTCCTATATGATTTATTCACATTCTCCGTAGTGTAGGGGTTAAGGTACTTAACATTATATCCTGATGTTGTGGGTTCCATTCTCATCTGCTATCATGGTAGACAGTAATGGGCAAAATCATCAAGAACAATAACAAAATATTAAAAAAAAAATTGTAAAATCAACAATATGGCATCTTGTCTTATTTTTTTATAGTTGGACATTTCAAAGTTTCGTAGCTCACGATGGAAATTACGTCAGTGGCATAAAATAGTTGAGTTAACCCGTAAATGCATGTCAGAAAATGCTATGCAAATTTGGTTTTAATGTAATGTTGCAATGTGAAGGGGAAAATTTTATACTAGAACAAATATTGAAAAACGTGTCACAATGTATTCATATGTGCAATTTTATTTTAGAAGAAAGAAAAAAACATTTTTGGAAAAAGTGGAAAATGTGAAAGTTTTTTTTCTCTATTGACCGCCCGGCGTACTAAAATATCTCATCCTAGCAATCTCAGTATCTTTTGTATAAGGTCTTTAGTATTTAATAGAGATGGTTCATAGCCCGGTGGGTAGGATACTTTACTAGCGGTCGGACGGGTGAAGTTCGATACTTAACTTACTCCCTTTGCAACATAAGTTATGCTCAGCGAAAATTCTGTATTATATATCTTAGGGTTTGAAGCATCTTTAAAGAAAAAAAAAACCAATTTGTATTAATTTATGTCAAATATTTTTGGGTATTTCAGATCAGGTTTTGTTGTATTAGAGATGCCTGACCTTCCTTCGGGAAAATATAAAGCCATGGTGTCTACATTCTACCCCAACCAAGAAGGAGCCTTCATTCTGAATGTGAAATCAACGGCAGATATCAAATTGGCAGAGATAGTTCGGCGGTGAAACAGGTTATAATTATTACAGATAGTAAAAGTGCTAATTATAGTACAAAGTTATTACAGATTGACATGCTTATCTCTGCAAGCTGTCAAAAGTGGAACCAACAAGCTAATGGACTGTTTTTCAAATCCATAGATTTTTTAGTATTCAAAATATATCTAATATAGTGGCAAAGCCACCAACTGTAAAGTTTAGTGGCTAAATATTTAAATTGTTTTAGTGACTTTTGTCGAAGGCAATGCTTTTTTAACTTTTTTACAATGTACCATTATTGTAAGGAATGATTTATATGACGTATATTTCAAAAATAACAGAACAATGTTTAATATATCTTGCAATAATTTATTCATTCAAAATACAGTAATAATACCATTTATTAAAAAAATCTTCTTACATTTTATACACCACCACTAAAGTTCATAAAACAATTCTTCATCTCGCAGATCTGTAATCAATATATAATTTATCTACGCAAATTTTTGTATTTCCACTAGCGAACATTTTTCATTGTAAAAAATAATAAATTATAAAATTGTTGAAAAATTGAGTTTTTTAATTGACATTGTATCGCACTTCAAAAATATATTATTATACAAAGATTTTTTTTTTTATTCTCCATCAATAGTAATGTTGATATCAAAAATCTATTAAATCAAACAAGAATCAACTGAAATTGATGTAAAATATACATACGTAAGTAGATGTTACATTTACAAGCAAAAAAAGTCCATCTGATCATTTTGTTCTAATTTTTATGATACTTACAAGCAAAAAAAGTCCATCTGATCATTTTGTTCTAATTTTTATGATACTATGTTCACATTTTGCTTGTATATATATATCTCTTCTATTATTTTCTTTAATATTTCACAAAGTATCCACCACCTGTATCGTGGTCATACAAGAAAAAATAGAGAACTATAAAAACTCTGTTTTATAAATTGAATTTTAACGTTTGGCTAAAAGGTAGTTTTTAATACAGTTTTGATGGGTCCACAACTCTCCGAAATTGAGTAATGGATTAGATTTTAAGTAACTTAACCTTTAGATAGATAGTAAAAAAATACCCCTATTTGCATTCATAAATCAAATCAGTAGCTCAGTTTTCTTTGTACGCCCATGTAAACTTTTTTTATCATTGAAATACAGTGATACAAAAATAAGCAAGTAATAATTCAGAGATTTATTTTGCATAGAAACAAAAATTTAAATATGCTAATGGCGTATTCTCAATAGAATTTTTTGTGCATGTTTTGTTTTTATTTAGTTCTAAAATTTTATTTCTAGCATAAAGCTCAGGAGAGCCGATTGAAGTCCACGCATTTTTTTGATCTGATGAATTAAATAGTTAAATCTATAATGAAGTGCCAAAAATTGATCTTTATAATTTGAGTACATGACACCATCATGTATGTTTGTAAAAATAAATTGAATTTCCTAGATAAATTGTCATTTTTTAATTGGTGAAAATAAAAAGATACCTTATTTTTTTTACTGAACTACATAAATTAATTAAAAAAGCTAGAGATATATGATAGTATACATAATTTTTTTAAAGAAAGATAAACATTACCGGGTTAGAAAAAACATGATATTTGAAAAACTCCTACTACCATCATAATAAGCGGAAAATGTTGCTTGTGCAATAATGGAGGATTTAGCTAGCAGTGAAATTATACCTACGGCGCCTGGGTGGGAACCTGACTTTTTTTTAACTTGGCTACTACCCAGTCAATAAATATTATAATTATAATAAGTAATTTTTTTACATAAACATTCTACACTACGTTCTACTACCAACTGCATTATTGACTGAGCATATTAATTTGTTACATTTGAACAACACATGCTAAGGATTGTGTGTATTGGTGCATAATATACACTTTCAATAGCGATGTCCTTGCAAAAAGACACTGAGAAACAGTATTTTGTATTGATTACGCCCATTTACGCCCAAGTGCCCTTGAGGTGATATTTCTGTCACGAAAACGGTTCTATATAAATCAGCCAATTATTACTATTATTATTTATTGTTATTAGCGAAAAAGGGTCAAGGGAATAAGATGATCTATTTGAATATAAAAAGTTTTTGCGGTGTGTTCTTTTAATTAATTAGTTGAAAAAAACTGAAACATTCGCTGCAATACCTATAACCAGGCTGTTTAATATCGGTGAGTAAAATATCTGCTACACGTTTTTGTTCTCGTTTCTTACTAACTTGTTTATTCTATGAAATATAATCTGGATTTTTTATATTTCAGTTATGAAGTCGTTCACAAGAATGTTTTGAAGCATAATACATAAATAAAAATAAAATTAAAAAAATAGTATGTTACCAGGAATAATAGCTCGGAGACCCACCAATTTTTTTTTTTATCTTCGCTAAGTGTGTGTAACCGAGGGTTTGGAAGGTATCTTACGTTAGAATTTTTTATTTTCATTAATGTAAGTAGGATTGAAGTTATTAAAAATAATAGCAGTATATAATTATGAATACAGTGATGTTGATAGATAAATGTCATTTATGTATGTAGATATAATATTAGCATAAAGCAACTGAAAAATAAAAATTAAAGCACATATTGATCTTATGCAGAATGATATTGAGTACAGATATTTTTTTATTATAAATGAGACATCAATATAAATATCTTCACAAAAATTTTGAAAAAAAAAAAAAAACTATCGAATGAGAAATTTCATGGAAATGTTGATGTAGCGACATTATTCATCATATATATCTTTACTATAATTGTAAGCATTCAAAATTACTTATTTAATGGGAAGCCTCATTCTAATTTTTCAATGCGCGGCTTTTTGAGACATTGGTTGGCAGTTAGTACAAATACATACATCTTTGTATTTTTTAAACTGATAATCCCGTGGTGGAATTCCATTGTAATAATTTAATCAAACAAATACAATATATTCAACAGAATTTAAAACAACCGACCATTGAATTCCTACCCAAAGGTGTGGATACTTATACCAATAGAACGGGCATACCCCAATACAAAGAAAAAATTACCACTTTAAAAAAACATTATTAACACTCAGTCAAAATTGCATCTCATTTTTGGTAAGTATTTAATACATTCTTCAAGTATTTTTAAAAATAAATAAATCAAATTAAAAGGGTCGTTACATACATTATAAGATAAAGGTATACTGTGAATATTTGAATAATGGTTAAAATATTTTACGAAAATTTGAGTATAAATAATAAAGGCTCTTGTTAATTTAAAAACTGGCAACATAGCGTAATTAAGATCTACACATTTTTATCAAAGCAAGCGCTGTACGTTTCACACAGCATCTTACTTAATCACAGATGATTCACAAAGGCAAAGTTGCTAAATCCATGCCAAAGTAATTTTTCTAATAACAATTAGAATGGGACATTCTCATTCTAGTACACCAACCATACATATATCAAAGAATGAAACCTACATAAATACACGTGACGTGACACGCAGCAAAACACGCGTTTTTTTTGCTGTGTATGTTAAAAACGGCAGTTTTGCAATGTAAAAATACCAATCACATTGTATATAAGTATTTTATAGGTATAATGTACACACATAAATAAAAATAATGATCATACTTAAATCATAAATAAAATTTGGGGAATTTTTTTTACAGAAAATTTATCAACTTAACGACAGACCAAAACTCAAGGACAGGTGAGACATCCACTTTCGTCAATGGATGTGTGAATATTTTTTACTGTACAAATAATATTACTTATTGATAAGCTCGGCAAATGTCAATTCAAAACTACTAAATTGAAGTGTAAATTAAATAACCACGATAGAGCCGAATGTATGAGTAATTTAACAACTAAAATAGAAAGAAAATTTATAAAGAAATGGATTATTTCATATGAATTTCCAAACAATGGAATGAATGAATTAAGGACTGCACGAAGTCAGTTCGTGTTTGAACATGTAAATGAAGTCATAATGGTGGATTAAGCGATCGAACTTGTGTTTTCTGACATAATCTTGACGGAATAATGAAATGGTTAAAATAAATTATACATGGGTACGTATAAAATATATTTGATAAATGAAGGGTTTTTGTTCCATTGTTTGACATTGGGTGTTACCAGGCACATAAGCAGAAGAAATATTGACATTTTATTAATATGAACGTTAAAAGCAAAGAATCAATATACTAATTTTTGTATCAAAGTATTTAGTAGGATTAATTTAAGCGGTCATGGCTGTATAAAAAACTCAATAATAATATGATAAATTAATAATAATTTATACTATTAAGAATACCTACATGCAAAAAATAAGACTAAAATTTACTAAATCCAACAACTAACTTTTTATAAAAGTTAGTGGAATCTTTTTATAAGTTAATAAATAAAAAAAAGAATTACAAGTATAATTTATTATTCTAAATTAAATGAGAAACAGAAGAACGGTTGTGAAATGAAATTCTTATCTTATTTTGATAGATCCAATAGAAACTAACGTCACAACAAGAAGTTTGATTCAATAATTATTTTTGGTAATTCGATCTTCACTATTTGATAATGAAACGGGAGCAATAATTAAATTGTGACCTATTAATTACATTCACAGTTTAATAAAGTAGTACCTGCTACTTTGTTAAATGCAATAACTAGTAGTATGAATGTATTAGTAAATTTGTCTAGTGCTTTACTGTATATAACAGTAAATAATTACTTGTGTAGAAAATTGACGATAAAAGGGAGTACTTTCTCAGGTTCATTCAAGTGCACGTGATGCGTGCCAACCACCTCATGGCAGACCACCAGCGATGCGTGCTTCTTGATCACATCTATCACCATCCCGTAGTACTCTGGATTGTCCCAGTCCATGCCTGGATTGGCCTTGATGTTTAGCACTTTACACTTGATCCTCTTGGCATATTCCAGTACATATTCGATGCTGAACATTCCCAATGAAGCAACCTTCAATCTCACGTCTCGCGAGAAGTGGTATCCGTTCTTGCTGGCCGTTCTGGTCATACCTCGCTGCATCAGTATTTCGCAAGACTTCTCAGTGATGGAACCTTTGTACGCATCTAAGACAATAGCGAGCATATCTTCATAGTTGTAACACGGCATGCTTTCTTTAGTTAAATTTTCATATTTTAAGAATGTTTCGATACTAGGGCCCGTGCTGTCGACTATTTTCTTTGTGTCTTTAACGGATGGGCTGGCAATGTCTACGCTGATGTATCGGTCGATTTCGTCAGGGAAGGTTGCAGCGTACATAAAACTGAGAGCGCCCCCGAGGGAGTGGCCCATCAAGATGACTTTGCCCCACTTGAAGTGTTGGACGATCCGTCGGATGAGCGATATGCCGTCCCAGAAGATGTAATAGTGCATGCCCGGTGGGTAGTGGGAGGACATTCCGTGGCCGGGCAGGTCTATGGCTAGCAGGGGCACGTCTACAGGGAGCAGGGGAGCCAGGGCGTCCCAGGTGCCGGCGTTGTCTTGCCAGCCGTGCAGCGCCAGTATGGGCTGCTTCTCGCGAGGCCCCCACCACTTGCCGCTGACATGTCCCCACGGCACGGGTATCTTTATCTCTGCACATTCTCTGACGTCTGACTCATCTGAAAACAAAAAAGTTGTGCGTCAAATGAGTGGTGCGAGTGCAGTTCCGCTGAGTTGTGATAGCCAGCCTCCGACAGTAGGGGGCACAAAAGGAAGTTTGTATCAAATAGGAAGAACTATAAAAAACTTAATTATTAGATCTGTGGTATCAGGTCAAAATATAGTGCAAAAAAGACATTTCTCAGAAGAACCGTAAATCCCCCTGTAAATCTAAAAATAGTGAGTTTCCCTGGTTTGGTTAACCGTGTGTGTACAAGAGACAGTTATCATAATATTAAATAAAAAAAGAGGATATTAACTTCAATAAATATTTATCACAAAATTACCATTTTTGCACTTATCACTATACGTATTGACATTAGACCACAAATATTTGAGGATTCTGAAAATTTTGCTTTATTTTTTGAATAACTGTAGAGTTGTACATTAATGGACTTGGTATGGCTTTCCAGGAAGTATAAAGTTTTTGTGGGAACTAATCTGACATCATAAACGACTTATTAAAAGATAACATACCCAACATAAAAAATGTGCAAAATCATTGTGATTCTGTTTAAACACTATGACTGTACTTATCGCATCACATGGGGTGACCATCCTTTATCAATTTGATGTAATTTAGTTTGTCACGATTGTATATTACCTATGCATCTAAAACAATATTTGTTTATCATGTTAATTCAATAAATCAAAAACGATTAGGCTGTGATTCAATAATTGAAAATGTCACAGTATTAGTAAGATCAAACAATAATTATCACAATTTAATTAATTAATCATTTCTCATAAAGCTCGAAGGATAAATTATTAAGCTCTTAAAAAATTAAGGTATTGTGCAGTTTTTGTTTATATTTTAATTTAATATCTTAATGTTTTTCTAATTTTTTTACATCTTACAACCACTTATAGGTCACCCAATTAGAGTTGACCCAAACAACACAAACGTAGATTGTGTGTATTGGCGCATATTTATATGGACTTCTGACAGTGGTTTCATTGTCAAACAGTATTTTGCCTTGCTTACGCCTACTTATTGCTATTAGCGAGAAAGGGACAACAAGTGTCAAGTCTTTTTTAATATATTAGAAAATGTTTTTTTTTAATTTTACTGGAATTTTCTTTTACAAAGTCGAGCAACAAGTTTACATGCTGTTTGCAAGCAATGCATCTGTGTGAGTACTGTGTTCAATTCAACATTTGCTGAAATACCTTTAACTAGGCACGTGCCTATATTATGAAAATCAAAAGAAGCATTTTGCAGATTAAACTATAAACTTGACCTATTACACTTGTTATATATTTAATAAGATAATAGTTTCAGATACACAATTATCAATACTATTTTACTCTCCACATTTCATTTAGTTTCCTTGCGCAAAATCTTAATTTACTGACGAATATTAGTTTTATAAATAGCCAATATTTATTTTATTTTTATCAATTCATATTTTAGTATAGAAATTAAAAGCATTGTATCAGGAATAATACATATGTCAAGTTATAATCAATGATTAAGTACGAGTGCCTCTATTCAAGTACACTGTATGAATGTTAAGCTTACATATTATTTACAATGTTCATATCTCTCAATAAAAAAATTAGGTAGGCAGGTGACAACTATCCAACCATCTTCCTTTTTCATAAATAATTTAATTTAAAATGTTCGAATTATGAATAGACGTTTGATTTTGCTTGCTGTAATTAAAATTATATATAAAAAAAAATACATTGCTTTTGCTTATTCATATTGACAGATTATTATTTAATAAATCAACATAGTTATGCAATTTTTGACTTGAAGGGGCACATTGACCACTTTCATTATTATTAACAAGTAATTCTACTTTAAAAAATAAATACCTGAAGGTTTGAAAAATCCATTGCTAAAAGGAGCTTCCATCGCACTTCACTTACTGACTTAACTATTAGAATAGACGCGGATAACTAAAATGAAACTGACAAACGTAAAATCAGAGTAAAAACTTGGCACTGATTTGAGAAATTTACATAATAACTAACGCAGTCATGGAAATTACGTACTCGCGAATCAGGAAAATCTAATTGAAAAAAAAACTAAAGATGGCAATAGCACGTGGAGACGTTCACACTAGCGTTGTGACAGTTTTGAAAGAACTGTTTCAAAGAAGTACTTCTTTTGACAGCAGTCCCAACTTCATTCATTTTTCATTGAACAAATACTTCAATTGAAGTTGGTTAAGTTGGTACTTCCGATTGAACAATCTATGGCATCTACTTCGAACTTCAATTTTTCATTCATTCGAAAGACTGAAATATTGCATCATCCACAGTTCAATTGTTCATTCCCTTCTTCCTTCGATTTTAGTTCGAAGAATGAATGAAGCAATGAAGTATCTTTTTAGTTATCCGTTCCCTCGCATGTACCCGTGACAGTTTCTTATGATTTCTGTGCTTGTTTTGTCTATAGGACTATATAATCTCTACCTAAAATTATGGATGGCCGTTCAACGAGAAAGTGAAATATGGGCTTATTTTAAGGAAGTTGGGGTTTACCAGGCCAAATGCAACTTTTGTTCTAAAGTTATATCCATAAAGGGAGGCAATGCCTGTAATATGAATCGTCATTTGCGCAATATTCACCCTATTGCTAAGCAAACTGTCAAACTGTGTACAGTAAGAAATATTCAAATTGTACTTCAAGCCCTGAAAAACGTTCACATCGCTCTTACAGAAACTGAAAATTTCGCAATTACTACATTTGCTTTTTGCAAATTCTCTGTAAGGCTATGCATACTTATTGTACATCATTCCTTTTAAGGCATGATACCGCCAACGGCCAACAACTCAAACATATGGGCAGCTGTCATCGAGAAACAATAGACAAGAAACTAGTAATAGACAATTCATTAATACACACATAGAAGAAAGAAAGAAGTAGTTTTTCTACACGGTATAATTTTTGTTATACAATAATGGAGGAGTGGGTTATGTGGTTGGGAGAGCTGTCCCGAATAAAACTATTAAGAAAAAAACGTGACTATTATTTGGTACATTTATCGCTAGCAACCCCCCCCCGACGAGAAATGCTGTGATTAATATGTTACTTCAATTGAAGGGTTCATCGTGAAAGGTTCATTTTGAAGAAGTATCAATTCGTGAAGCATTCACAAATCTGTGAAGCTTTTCCCATCGCTAGTTCACACGAAATGAGGGGCAAAACTCGGACCCACTTGGACTCAGTTACTCACAGAAGCGGTAATGGTAATGGAAATGGTAAAAAGATAAAAAAACGAGGTGATTATTTAAAACGAGCTAGGTATTCAAACGTCACCTGTCAAATAAAATGTTGTCATCACTTTAGAAGTTTCCCATAGCGTAGGGAACTTAAAACTATTATATGAATATTGATATTAATATAAACTAACTAACTAACTAACTAACCATCACGCCGTTTCCCCGCAAGGGTAGGCAGAGAGGACGGACCGCCATACAACTCTGTCTTGGCACACACTTCTTGCTTCATTTACATTCATACATCGTCTCATACATACTCTTCTGTTATTCTGACTCTTCACACGACCCGATTCAAGTATTTGATTCACTTGATCGTGCCATGTCTTTCTCGGGCGTCCTCGACTTCTTCTTCCATTCACTTTCGCATCATATATTCTTTTCACACTCCTTTCTTCGTTCATTCGCTCTACATGCCCAAACCATCTAAGCGTCCCTTTCTTAATCCTATCCATTACGCTCACATCAGCCTTGCATTCTTTCCGGATATCCACATTTGTAATACGGTCATACATGGTTTTGTACCGCACATCCGTCTCAAAGATCTCATTTCCACAGCATTCAGTCTACTTTCATCCTTCCTCTGCCAGTTCCATGCCTCACTGCCATACATCAGGGTTGGTATAAGCACTCCATTGTGGACTGCTAGCTTCGCTTCTTTGGACAATTTCTTATTTGCCCCAACAGCGTTCAGTCCTCCATTAATGGAGTTTCCTGCATTCACCCTTCTTTCAATATCCTTATCAGCCTTTCCGTCTCTTGTAAACATACTTCCTAAATACACGAACTCATCCACTTGCTCCAAGTATTCATCATTCACAACTATATTGCACGCTGTTCTCGTACTCTCTCTTTCAAACACCATCACTTTGGACTTACTTACATTCATCATCAACTCATTTTGCATACATACTTGGTTCATCCTAGACACGAGAAACTGTAGATCTTCCATATTGTCAGCAATCAGCACCGCATCATCCGCATACAATAGGCAACATACTTTCACACTGTTCATTTTCGCGCCCAAGCCCACACCTTTCAATTCTTGCATACAATTATCCATGTACAAATTGAACAACCACGGTGACATTACACAGCCTTGTTTTACACCTTTTGTAAACCTTAATATAAACTAGATTATCAATTTATTAAGAATTTAGAATGTGGGCATTCTCGAGCCCCTGTTTTTCAGTCTTAAAAAAATGTGTAACTTATTTAACATATGCGGCCATTTTAGTGATCGCGTGCTGTTTTGATTTTTGGTCAAAGACATGCTTTGCGTTGAATCTGGTGACGGTATTTAATTTTATTTTAGAATATCTCGTATGTATACAAGTAAGCCCTTAATTATTGTTTGGCATATTCAGACTGATTCAATATACATAGGTATGGAAAAAAGTAAAGTCCAGAGTTAACAAAGAAAAAAAAACATTGCTAGATTTGAACCCGTTTCTGAAACTGACATCTTACAAAAATTGTGTTATAAAATTAGCACAAAGCAATGTGTTGAGATCGGTATTGTGACTTTTCTCAATGATTAAAAATGGTTTCATTAAACACGTTTTCAGTTATTTAAAATAGAACTTATTTTAGTCGTACTTAATGGGAACAGTTTCAATGTTTTAAAACTGTTGCATATCTAATTGTACCCTGGGTCGAATATTGTTTTTCAGTCTCATTGTCGAAAATCTTTTTGATACGAATACATGTATTTTATGAATAATGTAGAAGGTATAATAAAATTATAAAAAAAATGAATACCCACCTGCGTTAGCATCGTGAAGAAATAAACTCCCCCGTTTGTGATTAGAGAACGGTAAATTAATTTTTTTATTAAACATCTATCGACGTAAAACGAGAATTTTGAATACTTTTCCAAATGTCATACCTAGCTGACAATAAAAATAATAGCAATGTTTTTGACGTTTAAAAATAAATATTAATTTCAAATTTAGAAAAAAAAAAATCGGTTAAGTACCAAAATTTTTCCATATGATTCTTTAATAAGTTAAGTCAAATATATTTTTTTTCTATTTCGATAAGTTTTGTTGATTATTATCATTATAAATTATTTTTGCACAGATACTTTTCCTCATAAATGGAGAATTTATCTTCGATTCTCGATAGCAATTATTTTATGCGGACAAAATAGTGATATTTTACCTCAAGTAAGAGTATTGCAAATTTTAATTGAGGTTAAAAAAAGTAAGATGTTCCATATTCGAAATATCCCACTTGGAGACTGATTATCGTTAAAAAAAAAATTCTAGTCGTATTTTGTACAAAAAGGCATCTACATGAATATACTTATGTCAAAGCATTGCAGTTAAAAACAAATCTTTTTCCCAACCATCCCGAGTTCGGGAGTTATGCTAATGGCGTGGTAATGCTAGTATAATTTATGAAATTTGTCTTGATAATATTGAACATCGTGTGGTCCTGTATTTTCCCGCGAATAATGTTCGATACAACTAGGGATGGTGTCTCTGCGGTTCTAGTTACTGGCGACCTGCATGGAACCGGCTATCAATCCAGTTATTTTTGGAACCAGCTCTTGGTACCAGAAAGGTTCCAACAAGAAGATTGGTACCAAGAAAGGGTTCCTCTGATTAGGGATGGTTGATATTTGAAAAAAAAATGGTGTCCCTGTGGTTCTGTATCTGCTCGACATTTACTGATTTAAAAAACAATCGGTTCCTTGGATAAATAATATCGACGGTTTCAGCGACCGCCTTATAACCGGTTCCTTGTAATCGGGACAAGAATATCGACCAACTCTAGAAACAACACAAAGATGATCAACTTTGACAGTTCTGTCATTGTGCGATAATATAAGCGTTGTGTTTCGCAAAATTTTGCATGTGGTTCGTTTTGAATAATTTTTGGCTAGTGAAGACTTACAAAAGCCTGTATATTGTATTAAAACAGATGAAGATTTGTTATATTTAAACAAAGCAAAGCATATTAAAGTATTGCCATGGCGGCCTGTTCAGTACGAGGACCACAAGGAGACCACAGTATATACTTGAAATGGGATATTATAAATGCATGCAATGATGCATTGTTGACAGACTGTGCCACGGTTATGTCTCAGTTCATTGAAAAGTTTAATGGTAAGTACCTTTAGACTAATAATTATAATCAATATTTCTATTGAGTGGACAGTCTAAAAGTTTTGAGGGTAACGATAAAAGCTCTCGTTTTGACATAAAACGTGATTCAAAACGCCTGCAAAAAACGTATGTTTCATACATTTTTATCAATTGGGAACCACGAAGAACATACCTAAGAATCAATCACTATTATTAATATCATATTTTTAATAATGGTTTATATAAGACTACAGTGTCTTCAGGTGTTTTAACCTTTTTTTTTGAAAAGGGGTTGGTTTCAGTTTCTTGGTTGACAAATATGTGTTTGTTTTTTTTTAAAGAATGACAACATCATCCCAAGTTACAAATAACTTGACAATATTTGAATACCTCCTACCACCATTGTTATGAGCGTAAAATTTATCTTGTGCAATGATAGAGGATTTACCCGACGTTTTAGGGCACTCGGCCACTAACAGGTCAAATATGCAATAATAATAATAATTAGAAGAAGTGAGTGTATGCAAATATTATATTAGGTATGTTAAATTATAATATTGGTACTTACCAAAACTACAATTGGTTTAATTATGTGCAAACTTTTGATTTCCAGGTGTGGCCCATTCCTTTAATAAAATTATCATAGACCAAAAAGAAACTGAAGAGAAGTTTTCCAAGCTAACAGACCACTGCCAACAGTAGGAAATACTATTTATATTCATTTTGCAACAGCACAAACACAAAACAAAAATCCAGAAAATTAAAATGGCTGTTATGTTTTTCAGATTGGAGAACTGTAAAAAATGCGTAAAACTTCAGAATCGTTTAGATGATCAAGTTTCAAAAATGCAAACTCTGGGTATGAATAACATTTTTTTAGTAATCTTCTTTTCCTATTAATATTTATGTTGATAGTTTAAATTTAAATGGATTGGATAAAGTTGTGAGTAAAGATACCAGATTACCACAGCGCCCTTGAGGTGATCTCTCACAAAAACGGCGCTATACAAATCATCCAAATATTATTACTGACCACCGCAGAGCCTTCTTAATACTAAGCTAGGACAGGCGTGTACTTATTAATTTCACGTCTACCAAGCTGGTCCATGTGTTAAAATGCGATGTTGTACGACAGCTGATTGGAGTATCATCAATAAACAGGCAGACAACATAATGTGGACCGGTCATTAACAATCGCACCCACTGTTGAGTCACTTCTGGTCCTCCAATACCAGCCCCAAAATACCTGAAAAATACCTTTTTCATATTCCAATGTTTCCTCTCTTATCACATTTTTGTTTTTATTTATAGCAACGGTATTCGGCCAGATCTCTAGAGAAAATGTTGGCTCAAAAATGAAATTAGTTAAAGCAAAAGATATGTTTACTCAAATGGTTGACGATAATTACTGCACCGAACGTGAGAACCAGCCAAAAGAAAATCAAAATTTAATTTATGGTAAACGTCCGAGGGAATGCCTCGAATCGCCGACAAATGGCAATGATACAGAAGAGGATAAATCTTCTATCAAACATGAAGTGATGATTCATGGTCTAGTAACTCCGAAGAAAAAAATCTGTACCAGCGAGAGGTCTCCCAGTAAACGTACGCAGAGTTTACGGAAGAATGAAACGGGGAAGAAGAATCCAGTCTTGAGTCCTATTATTGGAAAGGGTAAACACAGGAGTGCTTTAAATAAATCGCAAGAAAATAAAACACCACTTACTAATTTAAGCAACAGGTACTTCTTTAATTAGTCAATAATGTACTTGTAAATTAAATATACAGGTAAATTTGTCATGGCACTGTACGGTCACCGATGAAACTTTAGCTAGATAACACAATTTAAAAAAAAAAGCATCAGTATATCGTCGTCATACAAGCAAAATTGACCAACTGCAAAAACGCAACTTTACAGGGGAGCAGTTTTTGTGTTATTCTTTGCCTATAAAATCGGATATTCAAATCTATCAACCAATTATTTTACTCATAATAGATTTAACACTGTTGAATAAATGTGCATTAGAAAATTTGGAAATACATACTCCAAATCGTGTCAATTTATTTTTAAAATACTTGGTCAATTTTGCCTGTAGAGAAACATTCATATTACGTAGATGGTCATTCGCTCAAAGTGTAGACGCAATTGTGTGTATCAAATTTCTAGTACCCAAAGCTGAAATAAAAGATTGTTTTAAATATTTTTTATACAATTTTAATAATAAATTGATAAACCAAATGATAATAATTATGTATTTTGAATGGTAACACAATTTTTCGTTTCATTTTTGACCTCGAATACGAATATTTTTTTGAATTCATCACTGTGATTATACTTATACAGAACGATTCCAGGTTGATCTTTCCCGTACCTCGTGCATTTCATACGCAGCCATGACATTTTCTCTCTGTTTTCATTTAGAGTTCGATTTTTTATAACCTTATCTTTCAAACTTAAAAAAAAAAAGTTCTTAATCGTTTCTTTGCGATCTTGCAGTTTAAAAAATATTTATCCAGTCATTTACACAGTAGACATTTACAAACTTTTTAAGTGACTCAATAGCGCTATGCATGGAGTCTACTTCCATGTAAGAATATCCAGGTTCCATGAAATTATGGTGGATTGCCTGAATGTTTGATGTCTTCTCCAGATACAATAAGAGAGAAGTTAAATACTGGTTGCAGTTTTGCCTTGAGCAAGTATCTGAGTATATTGATATCTCTGACACTGTCTCGTCGAGGGATTGTATCCACATTTGAAGAGCTGAGCCGATCTCGGAACTGCCACGTTGCTCATTGATTTCAGTCGAAACGTAGCAAAAAGCTTCATAAATTGAGAAATTATTAATGCACAGTTTACGACTATACTCAATACATTTGAGAGACCTTTGAAGACGGAATAGGACGGTGGTAGACTTAAATTAAGCACATGTTGAAGTTTGTCTGCAGCTTTTGCCACATTGGCCTCATCTCGTCTCCTTATGTGCTGACTGTGTCAACTGTCATGATTATTTTTGCCATCGGCAGTAGCGTCGTTGCACATTAAACACTGATCCTTTGTATGATAAAAAAGATAGGTTGAATTCATTTCCGAAAATCCTTCTTAATATTATTTTACAAACGTGATTAATTTTATTTTCATTAATGCATTTTTCTTTATTAAGTACATACATTTTTGAAATGGATAGGGTTGAATCCGACTTTTACGAATGGAATTTCTAGATTAACATACTTTATTATAAAATCCTTTTGCCTTGTAACTCAAGGCTAGTGAATTGTTTACTTATAATCACCATCTGCTCCTCAGAAAAAAATTAGTTGCATTTTAATTTGCATCTACCGCAGTCAATCATCTTTGGGTTTTTGCAGGACGTATTTTGTTTTGTTGTATAATAAGGCAATGAGGCATTTTTATTTTCCTTCAATACATTAGGTTGCTACATTACTAGCATAGGTTTTTTCCATCGTGTTGCATCTGTGGAAAATTTAAACTGATGATTGAAATGATTGTTGATGGGACACCGAGTGCATCAAAGTCACTTCCGCACCTAAAATAACCAAAAATTATCAAATAGAATTGTACGTTTAAATGAAATTAAATTAGCAAGTCAAACCTCTAATTTAAAAGCGTTTATTTAACACCATAAAAAGTTATCGAATATTAAAAAAAAAAAAAACAAAAAAAAAAAACTTGAAACGTTAATCAACCAAATTCATTTATTTGTTCTATTCATCTTGACACTCAATAAGGTTCGAAATAACAAATTTCAGAACTAAGTAACCTAAGCAGACTATGACAATGCGACTAACGCACGAAAGCTCGTTTTTGTAAATAGTCACTTTTACCATCTGTGTAACTTTTTTATACAATGTCGGATGAAGGTGGCAATTTTTTCCTATAACCGTAATGCTTTTTCAATAGCACTCGGTCGGTTTTCTCATTTTCGGCGTTTTTGCAGTTGGTCACTTTTGCTTGTATGCCGACGATATGTATATATTTTTTTTAATAATTCTAAAGGGTCACGGAAAACAAATGCCCTCAGTGTACTATCACTTATGTACGTAGATAAATATTGCATAGGACATTCTCATACACGCAATTGTGTTTATCAGTACTTACACAATACATTGATAATGTGCCATGAGTAAAAATATGACCTGCCTATATGACATTTCTACAACTATAGTTTAAAATATTCCATTAAAAAAAAAATCTACTCTTTTTGCATGAATTTTTATTTCTTCTCACTCTTTTAAAATTCAAGTTATTAACTCTCAATTGCCTTAATTACAGAATTTCGAAACTCACACTTAACACTTTATATAAAATAATTCAACTCTTATACTCGTACAACCCTGCAAGGCCAAAATTGACCCTTGTTTCACTTGCACAATTAGTAATCATAATGTATTAAAACTGAAACTGGCACATGCACTATCTAATAATTAAATTTCCCATTCAAAACATTATGTATATACAGACCAAATTAAACCTGTTCCTCTTCAACTTCAAACAAGTTAATAACAAATGTTTTATTTCAACAAACCTCCAAATACCGAAAGACTTTCTTAGGGGTTTCCAACTCTCAATAACAGAATATAACTATTAAACTCTCCTAATTTATCCTAAATTAACCCAACCTATCCAATTGAGTTGTTGAAAATTCATACATCTATTTATTTTAATTTCCATTATCATTTCTTTGATCAGATACTTCTAAATAAAATTATTTTCAGATTAGACATCACCGATACTTTCGTCATCAGTTCCCCTGAATCTAAATCGCCTTCTAACAACAGAAGAAGCATAGACGAGGAATTAAGTCCTTCATTATTAAGGAACCCGGCTGAAGAAGAAAAGAAACCGAGCCCCAATTTACAACCAGCGATTCAACCTGATCTAGATGTCACATTCACAGAAGAAACATCGCCACCCAAAAAGAAAAGAGATTCCTTGAGTTTGCTGCAAAAGAATGTGCCAAAAAAGATCTCACCAGATCAGTCAATAAGTCAATTATCAAAAAAGTGTAAACGATCTCTGAGTTCAAAGAAGTTGAAGCAAGCCCGTCTGTCTTTTTCTAATATGAAAATGAAAAAGCCATCCGATGTTTCCATGCAGGATAGCTTCTGTGGAGGACTCAGAACATTCTCTTCAACTACTGGAATGAGCAAGACAGATGAGGAAGAAATGCTCAAAATAGCTGTTCAGGTAAAAAAAAAAAATTACATTTTAAATATTAGAAATGGGTATTCACATTTTTTCATTACAAAAACTTTGATTGGGTGTTTCTTCAATCTCAATATTTCCACAAATGCCTTTTTGGGTTTTGGGGATAAGATATTGTCACAGGAAAGCAATACTGCTTGTAACACTAAAAAATAAAATTGCCAATTTGCTGTGAGTATCGAACACGTATAGATATTGACCTCCTCATATCTAATACAGGCATCTTGTGGCTATTTTTAATGATTCTTTTGTTTTCAGCTTTCACTAAATGAAAGTCTAATGAATAATTTGACTGAAGATGATGATGTTATAGATGCGAGTCCTTCAAATCAACAAAAACCAGCGCAGAAAAAGAAAATTCGAAAACAAAGGTAGTTATTATGAACAGAGAATTGTCTTTTGTTTTATATAATTTTCTTCACCTATTATCATTTTGCTTTTTAATCTTACCATTATTGCCCCAAATAATTTGAATTACTAATAATAGTAATTTGAATTACTAATAATAATAAATGGAATTACTAATAATAATAATTTGAATTACTAATAATAATAATTTGAATTACTAATAAAAATAATTTGAATTACTATAATTTGAATTATTATAACTAATTAAAATGACAATTTTTCTTTTTAAATCTATACATTATGAGAAGTTCTATTTGCTTGATAAGAAAACAATATGATTAGGTTAAAAAATAATACTCAGTGTCTTTGTTCAAATTTTTATACTTAAAGATTGTTAGCAGTTGGCCGCTAGGAAAAATAAGACTATGAACTCAGGCTTGTAATGAGCTTGGATTCACTTCAATTACTGAGCTCATCAGCACTGTACAACATTCCAAGGCAGGATTTGATCTCCTTCTCAAATGTTTTCTACTGGCTCTGTTCCCTAGACATCTCTAGTCTTCAGGCCTTCTCATTCTGCTCCAATTTTCTTACACGCAGTCAGTCCACCTCTTCTTCTGGATCATTTCTACTGGGACACCTAAACAACTGACCTGGATGTAGATATTGATTTAGTTACCTTTGTTACATTTCCAGGCAACGGAATGCTACTTCGGCAAATGCCGATACCGTAACCATCCCTGACGATGAAGAAACCATGACGTATACAACCGGGGAGAGACGGTCAAGTGGATCGCCATCTAAAAGACTCCGTACTATCGCTAATAGTAAAACTGTACGTAATGGCGATGACTTTGCTTTCCCTCTGTTGGTAGACAGCGGAAGCACGAGTAACCAAAGTTTGAAACGGGAATCTGCTGCATCTCCGTCGAAGTCACTCAAAAAGTAATGATAACCTAAAATAATTCATTGTTTTTTTTATAATTTTTTTATAATTAGCACAAAAAATATTTAAATATAATTTAACATCTGCTTTTCCTGATTCCACTGTGGCCAATCTTTCACGGGTGGCATTAGGTCTACATTGGTATAACAAGACAAAAGCATTTGAATTTCAACAGCCCTCTCATGATTTCAGGGTTTCTCCAACTACGGATGCCTCACACATATATTTAGAACCAGTTGTCCGTAAAAGGGTAGAAAAGATGAACTTACCCGGTTGGAGCTGTAAGAAATGTAAAGATGTAAGTAGACTTAGTTTAGTGTGTTTCTAACTTTCGTCACGTTTGACATTTTTCATAATTTTAATGATTAATGCTAATTCTTTTTTTTTTACATTTTAATGGTCTCCGTTAAACATCGATTCATGGCTCGTTTCAGTTTTTGAACAAATTGTGATCAGTTGACAAGCATAACGGCTTGAGCGTAATGCTTTTTTCAATACTGAGAGTATCTACAATTGCTTTGATGCACTTTATTTTGCCCTTTTGACTGCAGAATTATTTAGTAAGTTGGGCAATATCTCGTGGGGTCTCGACGAAGCTGTTGACATTTCCTACATTAACAAGCTGGTCGTTTTAACGACTTGTTCTTGTCTCAACAGTTCGGCTGTGGAATGATTTGCCGGATTCTATGTTTTTTCCCTACTACAACATGGGTCTCTTCCAGACACAGGTTCACTCCTTCCTTTCTTTAAAAAGAGCATTCCCAAAGATGACCTGTGTAGAGTTATTATAATATTTTTATTTAAAATGAGCATTACACCTCTTTCTTTTACCCTGTTCAATGCAGTTCTACGAAGCAGCGTTCAAGGGAAACGAAGACATGATCCGTGAGAAGATGAACGAGTGTTCGAGGCATCGCGGGAAGTTTAATCCCGAGCGCGAGGACACTCCGGCCGGGTTCTGGGACCTCAACATGCCGCCCACTCAGGATACGGAGGCTTTTAATAAGAGGAACAACAGAGATTGACATCATCCAATTTTAAAATGATAAACCATACAAAAATTCCTAATATGAGTACCTGCCTAATTGTATATTTAAAAAAACCTTTTTTACAATGTTAAACATTGTAAAAAAGTTTTTGTGGTGCTTCTGCAAAAGGTGCTCCTTTTGGAATAAGTTTATTCTTATGTTACTAATATTATAGTTTGTGAATAAAAAAACATTTAACAAACAGTGAATAAATGTGCAGCATATGATTAAACCTCTTGACTTTCAGTGAATCAAAGCTTTACTGTGATTTTTCGCAGTTAGCTTTTGGAATGCCGGATTTTCGCGATCTACAACTTCCGATGTGTGCCGGTTACCAAAAAGACGTTCTGCATGCAGTGCACTTGCCGACTGTAATTTATTAACGACTCACTTGTGTTTTTGTAAATTGTACCATCTACTCAGATAATGTGAGTATGTATATATAAGTGGTTTTCTCAGAATAGCTACTTATATTCAGAAAAGTTATTTATTTCTCCCTCATGTTACTAAAAACGTTCAATGTTATTTTTAATTTATTTAAGTAATTGATCACTGCCATCTATTAATGATTTAATAATATGATGTTGTCTATGCAGACTTTATTTACCATTTGAAAATATCTAGAGAGTAAAAAAATCTGTGTTTTTAAATAAACAAGAACGCCTGTATATTTTCTGTGGTTTCTAAGTAAGTACTGGAGTATGTACGTAGTATTTGTGTTTTTTTAACTGGTATATGTTTTACAATGTTCATCACACATGGTTTGGACATAATGTAATGATCTGTACTTAGTTTTTGTTGTTATTATCTGATTAATAATTAAGTATTATTTATTTAGTCTCATTCTTTGTGAATATTTCATTTATATTTTCTTCTGTCAATTTGTTTTTGTTATAAATTTTTGTTTGTGTTCTACAAGTAAAAAACTTAGATACCTCAATGTATTACAAATAGGTATATTATTATTATATTTTCACCCTATGTGGGTTGAAATATACTATCAGTATTGCATCAGTGAGAGACCACCATTCAGAATCGAAATGCTTTTTGAAATGGCTTTAGCTATTTTTCGTGACCAGATCTGAATAGCCAATTAGTTTCCAACCTTCCTCTCCCCCCCTCTCTTTACATATGCTTATTTTATTCACAACATTCTAAAATTGATTTAAATAATACTGAAGTAAAAAATAAATATACATAGGTATTTAAAAAAAAAATCATAGTGAATAGTGCACAAGAGTCTATATGAGAGTGGTATATGTTATTGAATTTTTAATTTGGTTGTAGTTAAAAATCAAGATGCAAAAATTTTGTCAAATTTTTATTTATTATGAAAATTGTTAATAATCATACAAATTGTAACACAGTTTATTATTATGTTTAAAAAGTTATTATAAAATATATTTCATGTACATTTTCAAAATGAAAGTTTTTTTTTCTGCTCTACATAATGTATATCTCCATTTATCCATATTCAAAGGTTTCCCCTTTTTTCTTGGTCAGCCTCAATCGCTTCAAAGAGGGACTTAAAGTTTCCCGCACCGAATCCCTGTAAATTAAGTTATTGATTAATGGTATGTAAACCTATAGACAATTAGTGGTTTCCAAAAGCAACCAAAAACGTAAACATGTAAGATAAGTTTAATTAATTTCATCTGATTAACCACATCAAGCGAATCTATTCAGTCCAATTCACTACATCGAGTGAATTAATTCTGTGTATTTTACCGCACTGAATACTATTATTTCAGTCTGATTCACCACATAAAGTGTATAAATTAATTTAGTAGAAATTTAGTTGTAAATATTTGCGTTGGTCATTATTTAATGTTTAAATTCCGTCAAGAGAGACAGTTTTAGGGATGCATAGAATGATTCAGTATAGTAATCAGATTTGATTAATAGTGAATCATTCCATTTGATTCATTCTATGTTTTACCCTCAAATCTATGTAAAATAAAGTGAGAATGAAGGTTATACGACATACGTTATGGTTATTCCTTTGAATAACTTCCAAGAACAAGGTGGGCTTGTCTTGCATGTTCTTGGTGAATATCTGCAGGAGGTAGCCGTCATCATCGTAATCAATCAGGATGTTAAGTTCCTGCAGAGTGTCAATACTCTCTGCCACTTGGACCGGGCTGTCTTCCAGTTTCTTCTTAATGATTTCATAATATGAATTCGGGATGGTCAAGAATTCGACTCCTCTGGCTTTTAAGTTTCTTATCTGGAAATGTAAAGATGGATTGGACAAATAAGCTGGAGGTCAAAATGGGCAAATTTATGCATTCAAAATCAGTATTTATCAATTAATTGTATATTTCAACTTTCTTTAAGAGTACCCCTAGTTTTACCAAACATGGCGACACATTTTACAGGCCGTCAGGCTTCAAAAAGATGCTGAGAGGTTTTTCACTCCTTTGAATGAATAGATCTGTTTGTTCATATTCTTATATAAAGGATGTACTGCAACAAATTATGGAAGAACTTACTTGTTTTCATTAGAATGTTGTTTGGATAAACTTTATTTACTACGGCTTGTTGCCGATAATCGGTCATTAAAAAAAAACAACTTACGCTGCCAATAATATCCTTAGTGTTCAGAGCAATATGCTGTACGCCTGGGCCCCCATGATACTCAACGTACTCTTGAATCTGACTTTTCCTTTTGCCATTAGCCGGTTCATTAACAGGCAACTGAAAAAAAGGAACATAAGTCGTGAAAATGAAAATTCCCTAATTTCCAAGTGAGTTCAAATTCTTATGTATTGAGACGAAGTAAAGAATTATGATTTTTTGCTAGAATATCAATTCTAAAAACTTAATTGGTTATTGGTTGCGCGGCTGTCACATATGTGTGTAGTTGAGCGGCACTCAGGAAAACTAAAACTTCAAAACTAAATTTCATAGAATGTATTATTAATGTATTATTATTATCACTATTTTTTCATTTACCTTTACAGTCTCTTCCCAGTTACTCATCACGATTGATCTCAGGGAAGAATACTCTGTAAATATCTGTTTATCATCAACAGACCAAAATCTGGAATAAGTGAACAAACAAACAGCTTGAATCACAAAATCACACAGAAAAGAAAAACGATTTCAGGTGCCATTGGAAATTGAACTCAGAATTTCTCTTTTAATCTGTTTAATTTTATTCTGCAAGAGGCATCCATCTTTATTTTGTAAGTGGTTCGAAGCCATACTAAATCATTTACAAGTACATGGTGTCGGGGAAATACCCGCTTTATTATAATAATAGATGTACAACTTTGCTTCCGCCGTTTTCCTATACATGGCTTTAGCGGTAAGTAGTGGCCAAAATAAATAGATCATGCGATAAACTTAGGCATCTGTCAACATAACCCCATAAAACATTAGCCTATTTGTGTCGGCATCATTAGGTTATTCTCGATTGAAAATTTCAATTTACGAGCCAAATTCTCCTCATTGCCGGGGGTTTTTAATTTTCTGCTCCCTCAGACTATCACTTGTTTCGATCAACGGCACATGACCTGACTGACCAGCACATCCGGTCTTATGAAGAAGTAACAAATTGGATCGATTCGCGGATCGCTTCAAAAGATGGCCAGTTTTTTCAACTCGAGATTCATGCGCTACTTGAAAGATGGGAAAGTAGTGGCCAGCGATGGACAATACTTTGATACATAAATGTACAGCCAGTTTTTTTACAATAAAGCCTCGAATTTCGAAAAAATAAACGGCAGAGTAAAGTTGCACACCTAATATATCGATAACACTTAAAATTCACAGTACAATTAATCATTATGATTCGTATTAACAATCTACAATACTTTAAACAATAATTATTATTATTTTAATTTTTAAAAAACAGTTTTTAGTTAAAAGCTCTGAGGGCATGTATCAATTTGTAATGCGTGACAGAAGGTTTCGCCTTGTCAGGGGCATTATCAAAAATAATTGCCATCGCAGAGCTTTTAACTAAAAAACTGTTTTTTAAAAATTAAAATAATAATAATTATTGTTTAAATAAAAGTAAAAAACCTAAAAATTAAAATGGAGTTCTACAAAATAAACTTTAAAACCATAAATAATCTACAATACCTGTGGAACTGCAGAATATGTTCATACCACGAGGCAGTAGTTTCCATTTCTCCATCGGGCATATTACTGACAACGTGGTCAATAAAGTTCAGTTTTCCATTTGGTCTATTTTCATGAAATAAGAAAAATCGTTTTATAATTATATTTTTGGTAAGTCAAAGCAAACTTTCAATAGGTCGAAAGTAATAAGTTTTAAGTGTCTGCAGGTATAAGAAAAGTTACAGCTCACAATATGTCAACCAGAGGGTCCTTGGCACAAGCCACATATCCTGGGAGAAACACTCCCTTATAGTTTGTCCTCTCCACCAGTGTGTGGGTATTGGTACCATACTAGAAAAAATAAACAAAATATTTTTGGGTACACATGCAAGTACAATAAATAAAAAAAAATCCGGCATTATAGTTTATTTTGTATCTAATAGGAAATATTTAATACTAGAAAAACACAACTATCCAAATATGGAGCTTGCAGAAGAAAGAACAAAGTAGACTGAATACAGCAGATAATAATAATAATATTTGGATGATTTGTATAGCGCCGTTTTTGTGAAAAATCACCTCAAGGGCGCTGTACAGATCTTATTTTCTATTATTATAAATTAATTCCTAGTTTAAATAAGAAAATATACAGGAACATACTTATCTGGCAGGTCCTATCAGATAGCTTAATAACTTAAGATTAAAATTATGATTTTAATTTATTTATTTTAATTTAATTTATTTTTTATTCGATATGAGATTCCTAAGGCACATGTGTGGAAAACACATTACGGATGAAGAAATCATAATGAAATAGATTAAGAATGAGACACTTAGATGGTTAGAACACGCATACTGGATGGACAGTATAAAGAGTGTTAGGAAAATGTTGAAGACACTTCAATCAGACACTCTTAGACATGGCACGATGGAGTGAATCAAAACTTGAATCAGGTCACAATAAGGTAGAAGTGTAATATGACATAATGTATACGAGACCTGTTCAAAAGAAAAGGTGAATTTTGAATTTTCGCGGGCTGTGTACATTCGATTATCGTTTTTTTTAATGTTGGTACACATATGTTTATCATATGTTAGCATTATCAGCCATTTTTGATTAGTGGTTTGTTTTTGACAACTGGAAAGGTTAGTCACGTTTTTGTGTGTTTTCGATTTTTTACTTTTGAAAAAAAATGTATCAAAGAATATGTATTAAATTATGCGTTAAAAATGGAATAAAGTGCTCCGACGCACTTAAAATGTTGACTGTGGCATTCGGCGAGTCTACTTTGTCTCAAAAAAATGTTTATAAGTGGTACAAGCGCTTTACAGAAGGCCGAGAAGATGTTAATGACGATGAGCGTCCTGGAGTTGTGGAAAAACAAATCATGGATTTTATTCTTTGATCCATTTTTTTAAAAAGTAAAAAATCGAAGCACACACAAAAACGTGACTAACCTTTCCAGTTGTCAAAAACAAACCACTAATCCAAAATGGCTGATAATGCTAACATATGATTAACATATGTGTACCAACATAACAAAAAAAAAAATCGATAATCGAATGTACAGCTCGCGAAAATTAAAAATTTACCTTTTTTTTGAACAGGCCATGTATGTAGTTAGTGTCTGTGAGGTATACACTACACTTATTCCATGTACGAATCTTACAAAGTGCTAACGTATAAACAAGCATTATTTTAAATTAACAATATGTATTATATTATTAATCATTCCTAATAAAAAATGGATCAAAGAGTTATTTGATTAATACGATTATTTGTCAAAACTGCATGCTTTTCCCGCAAGGCAATCCCAAACGAATTCATATCCAAAGAACTGTATCTTTTTGAAATCTTTAACTCAAACTTACAGTCTGCAGTTTGGCCATCCTCACAATGCCATCGTCATCTTTTTCCTCCCAGATGTCTCTGAGAACGATCGCCCCCCTCGCCTTGGCGTGGCGCACAATATGATCCAGGTCTTCTACCTCGAAGGCGATGTCCTTCACAGCATCTCCATGAACGGCCACGCTGGAGTTCAACTCGTTTTCCTCAGTGCTGTAGGTGGACTCGAAAATAAAAGTCACCTGGAGTCGAAAAAATACATGTTTTAAAATTATTTAACCAAACTAATCATTTTTAAACGGTATAAAATAGCAAAAAAAAAAAAACACTCGATCTTGGAATCTTTCCTCTATCCGGAAAGAACGCATCTGACCATTGTGCTATTGAAATCTATTTAATTCCTGCCATTTTTATCTCACATTTATTGAAAATAATAAATATACTTTTTTACGACAAAGCCTTTTACAGTCTCATCCGGCCAACTATGACGTACGCAATCCCGGTTTGGAACAAAATCGCGCACTCTACATTCAACCAGATAAAAGTCACACAAAAAAATGCGTGAAAATCATCTACAACACACCTCTATACACTAACCTCAAACGCCTACACGAACAGGAAGAAATACCTAGCATACAGGAGTGCGCATTTGATCTCACAACGCGATTCTACGAAACGCTAAACCCGGATAATCCACTGATTAGTGGGCTCGGAGACTACAATACACCCGAAGACCTACCGTTCAACTACAAGCACAGAATGCCGAAGCATATTATTATGACCTTCCGTGAGGATATCCAGAGCGAAGCCGAGGAAACCGAAATGGTGGACGAGCACTACAACTTGCATCACACCGGCTAGAAAAAAAATCCATCTCTATTTTCTAGGAAAGACGAGAGAAATGAAATATTTAACGTCAGTCAAATAAAATTCTTCCATCAGTAACAAGTTCAGAACTTTTGTATTTCTTTTTATCTTTTCCTTGCTTAGGGTTTTTAATCCAGTTAAGATCTTTTCCCTGAGAAAACACTAATGTAAAATTAAACTCAGTCAATTAAATAAAACCATCAGATGGTGATAGTAAAAAGGCCTAATGAGCCGCAGTACTAGTTAGATAGTCATTATGAGGGGTTTTTGAATAAGCCCCAGCTTGTTAGTAGAGGATTACGAAAGAATCCATAAAATCAAAAAAAAAAAAGACAAAGCCTTAAAAGTATTTTTTTATTGAAAAAGTAATGTTTTATTTACAAAAGGCATAATTTAAAATTCGGTGTGCGCAAGGAAAAACGGAATGAGTCAATAAACGCAGATGTTCAGGAGAGCCAAAACAAAACTTAAGAATTTCGCTACATTATTAAATAATAGTACAATCTTTTATTTTCTGACAAATCTCATTTTTCCTTGCTAGATAACGATTCTCCATACTTAACTCATAACTTGTTTTTTTTTTACTCATTCCGTTCTTCCTTGCGCACACAGAATTATTTTACTAAAAAAACACAGATTTCAGTTTTAACAAGTAAAAGCTTTCATATCGTTTTAAAAATCAATGATTAATATTAATTGATTGATAATAATGTAACCCCATTAAAACCAAACGTTTTTAGTACGTCGATTAGAAATAAAAAAAAAAAAAACTTTAAAAAATCCACACATTGTTGACAGTATCCTTCATTTCTGTCACGAAAACGGCTCTATACCTAGAGTATACTAGAGGTAGCCCAAGCCAAGGCTGTGAAGTCAGTTTTGGACTTGTTTTTGATGATTTTAACATTACTCGGCGCACCTGGGCGTGGCTAAGACTAAGGCCACGGTATTTATACATCCATTCATATCACATATAGACATAATGTTTTTGTGTATTCGCATAGCCACTTTTTCACAGTATTTTTATCAACAAAAATATAGCATCTAACCTAAAAAACCGTTTAGTTGTGTTAAGTTTAGTGGCATAATAAAAAATGTGGGCGGAGTCCCGCCGTTAACCAGCGAAGATAGCCAGCTTAAGATCATTGTGACAGAATATAGAAGCGGTCCAAGAAATTTGTTGTCTCTTTCTCTCTCATGGTGTACGATGTAAAAACTCGGAAAAAGTGATTTATTACAATTTCGGATGGGTTGGGTAAAACAAATTAGCCATCCCTCCATATATATTGTTACTTCAAGGCTCTATATATCAGTCAATTATTATTATTAATATTATTAGAAAGGTAAAAGTAGCTCAGATGAAATCTAAGCCCGTTGCAATAGTTTTGTTAAGATTTTTGTTTTATATGAACACTGTAGAAGAGTCCCAATCGCCCGGAGCCAGTGTGATTATGGCATCCGCAATTGAGGTATGTATGTTGTGAGACTGCAAGGAATAGAAGGAGGTGGGAAAGAGAAAGGTTGGGTTATGTTAGGTTAGGTGACTAAACATGGCCAATACCATTTCAAGTAAAGTTTCGTTTCTGAATGGTGGCATTTTTCCAGGGTGATACTGAGAGTATTTACCACTCGAAAAAGTGTGCAGTATATCGTGATCTATGGTATATTTATGCTCATAGTCCGGACTTCTACAGTTCTTGGTTTCAATTAGATCAGTAAAAATAAGATACAAATCATATTTATAGTAAAACAGCTTCATATTGAAGTGTTCCTGATGAAAATATGTTTAAATTCGAGCGATGGACAGAGGGTCGAATTCACCTCAAAACTAGTGTAAGGGCCTACCTTATCCTGTCGTACAACATGTGCTGCTGTTTCTCTAGATCCTGTTTCCAGTCCTTTGTACGCCAAAGGCTGGAACCCCATTCTTGACACATAGTAGGAGGCCGCCTGAAAAAAATTTAGAAATTTATTTAACATATCGACAATCGGTACTTACTGCACAGGGCGCGAGATGTCGTGGAACCGGCCCTGGTTGAAGGTACCTACTTTACAGTGTTGTAGTATCATTGATATTACGAGATGACTGCAATATAAATATAAAGTCATAATATAAATTACTATGTGTTATTCGAATCCTTAATCCAACGACAAATATGTAACTACATTCTCTTGGCATTCTGTTCAACACTTTTCAATTTATTCAAGTAAACACCAGTCTTTTTGTGGTATTTTCCACCATTTGAATAAATTTAATAAATATTTAATTAATGCGAGTTGTGTTGATTTGTTTGTTAGCGGTTTTCAAATAAGTGAGAACAGGTTTCTGAAACTTATTTGAAGTTAAAACGTCAACAATATTATAATGAGATTGTTTCTTGCCTTGTTGCTTTGCTGTTTTGTTGCTTTGTTGCCTAGCCGTGATAACGTAACGTGATTGAACATATTTATACTTTTACATTTATTTTCAATTAGTTACTACCCGGCTTTCCTCAAGTTTAAACATCGTTTTTGTTATTGGATAATAGATTTATACATAAAATGAAGAACAACTTGCTACTAAAATATGTTTCTGATAAAATTATCTACCATTTGGATTTTCACAAACACAATGCAAGGAAATGCAAAGAAATCAGACTACCAGAAAAGAATCAAGCCAGTACACAAAAAGCTTACTATATAAAGGGGTGAAATCTTATAATGCGCTGCCGAAAACCATCAAAATTATGCCAATCAATAAATTCAAAATAGCATGTAAAATACAAGTAAATCAAAATAATAAGTAGTATATAAGTTAAAATATTATTATTATTAAGTCTAAAATAAAATGGAATAATTAGATACTTTGTAAACTTTAATGTACAATTTACTAATATAAAATAAATAAATCTAAAAACCAAATAACAAAAAAAAAATACTGTAGCCTTTTGTCTTATTTTTGACATGGCTGTTAAAAATTCATGGTGTCAGAGTTCACCGTTACATAGTTTTTGCTGCTTTAGCACGCAAATTTTCTGCGTTAGAGATAAGATTATGTTATTAATGGAAGTCAACCATTACACAGATTTCAAAAAAAGTTAATTTACATACCATAAATATTATATTAAATAGAAAATGAAAATACCTATTGAATACAAGAGCTTTTGAAATTTAAATAAACAAATTGGTAATAAAAAATTGGTAAAGTATCATTAGAATCTAATATAATAAAATTATCCCTGGCTCTGAGCTCATACGAAGGGTTTTAAAACCCAGTATTGTGCAAGTATTTTCGTTGTAATTTTTTTTCCATGTAAGTACCAAACGTTAAAATAATTTTTAAATGACGAAGGAAGGGTTTACGAAACGGATCTTTAAAATCAAAGCATTGTATTGATTATCTAATTATGTCAAGATATAATGTAACTGCTTTTGTCGAACACATAAAAATAAAGATAGGTTAAACGAATTTCGCAATAAGGTAGCTCACCTGTTTGGCGTTTGATACCCAAAATGTGAGGTGGTCAAAACTTAGAAATTGTCCTCCTGTTGGTTTGCTTCCTTTGTCGGTGTATGTGGTCTGGAAAGAAATTACGTAACTATATTTTCTATTGGACAGCCATAATTGTTACATACCAACTGTGAAATGCAATGGCTGAAAGGCGTAACAACCATTACACAATTTTAAATCGGTTATTCAAAACTATGCTTTTATCTAATGTGCCCCATGTTTACGTTTTTTTGCAGCAATTTACAATAATTGTTTTGATAATAAAAATATAATTTTTGTAAGTGCACGATCCACAATCGATGTGCACTGAAATAATGGATTTTGATCATTTATAGAAATTAAAGGTTCTTCATATCATCTCTTATGGAATAAGAGAACACATCTCGACTAAAAATCGAATAAACCGTTTCCATGTCACACTGAGAAATTGTGAACTCTGGTATCATGAAATTTGCACCGAATTTTATGGCTTGAATTTCTAGGTCACATGAAAATGCGGTGTAAATTTCGCCGTTTGAGAGATTTTACTGCTTTATATTTTAGATTTAGATTGACAACCTTTGTGGTCGAGCGGTTAAGATCCTCAACTACAAATCCAGGGTTCAAATCCCGGCATGCGTAAATAAAAATTATTGAATTAAATTGCCTTTTTTCAGATTTAATTATTATGAAATAATATACAGTATATTTGCGGCACGTCCCAGAGTGGTAGATACTAATAGTATCGCTTTAGTCAATAGCTTTAATCGTGTTTAGTGAGCAGATTTGTAAAAGACAGGTACTTCCCAACCTTCATCTTCCTTATCTCCTTCCCTTCACCACTCTTTTCAGCCTCACAACATATCCCAATTCGAGGCAGTTGGGTTTATTGTGCGGTATTCACATAAAAAAGTTTTATCCTAATTGATTATTTGTGAGTGTTACATGCCCAAGGTACAGTAATTTATTTATTTTATTAAATTATATATTTTTTACTCTAGAAACCAAACCAATTTAATCGTTAAATTTAGTATAAAATTCATTTTCTACAATTGAGCAGTTGATCTGGGAAAGAGATATTCAGAATTAAATGAAAAATAATATCCTACCATAGTCACAAAATAGGTATCCTTTGAAAATTCACTTGCTGCTGATTCTGTTTGACGAAACTGGTCTAACTGAAGTTACGCCATGGAAGCACCAGCCTTATTTATATATTAGTTTAAGTTAATTAGATTTTTATTAATGTGGACGATTTCCATTGGTTGTCAAGTGGCACCACTTATTAAAGATGTTGTCAAGCAAATAGATTTTAGGGCTCTTCAACTTTTGTTCGGCTTTGATATTTGAAGACCTCACGGCAAGAACCTGTTAATTAACTGTCGAGTCATTCTGAGATATTCAGTCTTTTGCGTTTTGTTAAAAAAAGTGTACCATCATAAATTCACAAACTATTTTTCACGAATGTTATAGCTAGCATAGTAAATTTTATATATAATTTAGCATTTTAATGCATTTCTGCAAAACAATGTTATTATTGTAAATAAAATGTTCTTGGCATTAAAGAATATTTCAGTTGTAAAAAAATGCAGTTAATATGTTCAACTCTTTGATTTTCCATGTTCGTGCCATTTTCATGATCTGAAAGTGTGCTGAATTTCGTTTTCATTAATCTCTGATCCTCATTATTTGTATCCCCTTTCCCGGTGTGGTAGAGACTAGTGTTCCTCATTTTCCTGTTTTTCGAGATACCTAAGATAAATAACCATTCATTCAAAGGAAGGTGCACAGCTAAGAGATACACCAATCGTGTGCCTAACATTTGTACATGGTCGACATTTGCACATGTAACAGAGAAAGAACAGTACATATATAATATTTTAATGAAGCAATGACAAAAATAGGACAAAAATATACACTTGAAAGAACATCAAGTCAAAGCCTGAACAAGGTTTTGGTAGAGTCGTAAAGAATGAAAAAAAATCATTTTGACAGGTACCAAAAATTTCAAGACCATTACTTGAGTTAACAAGTCTCAACGTTCCGGATAGTGGAGAATGATACCCATAATTAGTAGAGTGATGATTGAGGAACAGAAATTAACCGTTTCTAAGTCTACGGCAAGGAATGTTGAACTGGATGAGTTGCAACAAAGAAGGTGAATCAATAATACAACTAATTAATAATAATATAACTACAACTATTCCTTATTTTGTTTGTGCATATAATTCTCATTTTTTCATTGTCAATTGCAAACCTTTTAATGTAAAAGCCCTCTCGGGCATATTCTCGTATACAAAAAAAAATAATACTATTAATAATTTTGAAAATGCAAATTAAATTAGTCTTTCCTACGCTTTTCTAATGAAAAAAATGTTAATATTTGTTCAATTTCATCATAATATAATATACGTATAATCGCCTCTTTCTCGCCCTAATCTCCATGCGATTCCGCGTAAGAAGCGATGTTGTACGGATTCAATAAGATGAATATGAACAGCATAGAAAGGAGATCAAATAACACTCGCACATTCTAGATGAGGGCGAACTAATGAGCAGTAAAGACATGGACACAAAAATAAAATAATTTGAACGGGTCCGCGAATCTTGGCTGCGAACAACCTGCCGGGCAGGCTGGGGGCTCGTCTTCGCATTCCCAAGGCGATCGGCCACAATCTGCATAACGCGCCATCACCTGAATATTTATACACAAAACCTGTAATATCTTAGCTAAACACAATAACACCGATAAGATGTTTACACTTTAGAACAGGGGCCTACAACCTGGTCCTTACCGCCCACCTTTGGGCGATTCAGGCTTTCGTGCTGGGCGATGGGTGGTTTTGTTCATTTTAGAAATTTTGAATACGTTCCAACTTAAAATATGTGGTCCTTTTATTAATACGATAATTGTGACGGAAATTAATTGAAGGTGTATCCCTTTACTATAATATGACGAAAAGAACAAACAAGATTTTAATGATGGTGGATATCAAAAAATCTGGCGTAATAAAAAATGCCTGCAAAAATGAAAAAAAGGGTTTTTTTAATGTATAGTTTTTTTTTAAATGTAATGATCAATTTTGAAGTTTAAAAGATTCGTTTAAGTCCTCCTCATTAGAGAATCCTGTGGTGAGGCGGACTAGGCTTGGATTTACTAAGGATTGTTTTAAAGTTTTAAACTCCTATGAAGTTGGTTTGAGTGCTGTTCTTTGATTTCTGTCAGTCTTTATTTGTTTTTTTTTATCGTTTGCATTTTTCGCTTCTTGATTGCTAGTGGAAGTTAGTTATATAAAACTTAATGGAGGGGTATTTTTTCCTACTTCATATTTCGTATAATCAGGTTTTAATTCTGTTAATAATATTATAACCAAACAGAGAAACCGTCTGAATATAACCGAAAGGGGACACCTTTGTTTCTTCCTTACAAAAAACTAACCAGATATCCATTATTAGCGGTCGCGGTGTCAGCCTCAAGGATCTCATTAACTATAAGTGTAAAGGTAATTTCTAATAATAATATCTACAGCTGGATTATTATCTATGCATAAACATACACAAAGCATAAATACAAATATACATTTAAATGCATTTTTAATAAACCCTTTGCTCTAAAAAATACTTCGCACTTGATGAGGTAAGGAAAATTTTCAAATCCCGGTGAATCTAAGATTATCCAAACTTTTTGGTGGCTGGGGAAGATGAAAGTCGACACTGAAGCGATTGTCTTTTGGATTCTGGGGTGTAGTGACACACCCACGTCTCATCTCCCGTCACAGTAGAGTCCAGAAAAGCTTCTCCATCCTGTGTAAAACGATCCGAAAATTCCGCGTGGATCTCGCACGAACGGGAGGTGGCGGGAGTGCGCGACGACCTCTCCATCGGAAGAATTTACTGTGGCTGAACAAAATGGCTGACAAACACACGGAACCAAACAAACTGAACCTTAGGATCCATTCTACACGCCAGGTGTACCAACTTCGAAATAAAAAAAATCCCCCGGCCTTAGGAGCCCTTGTAAACTTACTTTCTGGATGACCTTCGTATTACATAAAGTATCCAAGTTCATTCATGAACTTATAAATAAATTATTGAAACAATATCAATAAACTCTCTGCTCTAAAAAATTGATCGCACTTGGTGAGGAAAATAAATTTTCCATCAACACAGATATAAAAGTGGGCGGTAGGTATTAAAAAATTGAAGACCTCTGATTTAGAAGGTGGCCAATGGTGACATTATGTTGTTATCGACTGCTCAAGAATTATAGTCTTGTTGTTTTGTATTCTTACCTATTTATGATTGTTTCTTCCGAAGTTTTACTGCTTGGATTTGATTCCTTTTCCTAAATGCACTGAATACCTACTGATATGATATAGTGACATTTTATTTTGCACAATAACCCCCTGCAGATGGACCGGTTAATAGCTAAGTGGACAAACGCGTTGGATTCCCACCTGGGCGTCGTGGGTTCAATTCCTCTGTTAGTCCTCCATCATTGCGCAAGGAACATTTTCTGCTTATTATGATGGTAGTAAAAGTTTTTCAAATGTTGTCAGGTTATTTGTAACATGGAAATGTTTGTCTTTCTTTTAAAAATAAACAAAAAATCATTGCTCTTAACTGATAAGACGATTACCGATACCGATATCGGTACCGATACCAATACCGATACCGATACCGATACCGATACCGATACCGATACCGATACCGATACCGATACCGATACCGATACCGATACCGATACCGATACCGATACCGATACCGATACCGATACCGATACCGATACCGATACCGACACCGATACCGATACCGATACCGACACCGACACCGACACCGACACCGACACCGACACCGACACCGACACCGACACCGATACCGATACCGATACCGATACCGATACCGATACCGATACCGATACCGATACCGATACCGATACCGACACCGACACCGATACCGATACCGATACCGATACCGATACCGATACCGATACCGATACCGATACCGATACCGATACCGATACCGATACCGATACCGATACCGATACCGATACCGATACCGATACCGATACCGATACCGATACCGATACCGATACCGATACCGATACCGATACCGATACCGATACCGATACCGATACCGATACCGATACCGATACCGATACCGATACCGATACCGATACCGATACCGATACCGATACCGATACCGATACCGATACCGATACCGATACCGATACCGATACCGATACCGATACCGATACCGATACCGATACCGAAATTACTCTAAATTTTGTCAAAATATATGAGAACCATCTTCGAACTACGTATATAATATCCCCTTATTATTGAAATAATGTCAATAAATTTGAATGAATTATGAAACAGAAGAAGACGCAGAAAATAAAGTAAAAGATTTGGTAGCGACCGAGACTCGAACTCAAAACCTCTACTCTAAACGGGCGTAATGTCTTTTTTTTATAAACGATCACTTATCAATCCCATATTTCTTTTAAAACCACGTATATTATTTTTTTCTCAATTTCTTCCGATACAAGCTTTAATCTTTGTATTGGTATGCAAAGCTCTAACCGAGCACAGTTGTCCATCTAAGACTATTATTTTTTTATCTGATGAAGACCTTAGAGAGATACCTTAAGAGTCTAGAATTAATATTTAATATAGAATTAACTAATTTAATTTTAAATATCAATCCTAAACTTAAATTATTAAATATAAAATGAACCGGACATAAACATGAACAATGAAATGGGTGGACTTCCAATTTTCCAATACATTAAAAAAAAACTGTAATTCAAATTTATTAAAGTGCCTGTTTTAAAATTAACAGATGTAGTGACTCTGTTGCGATATTTAACTTTTTTAAAGAATTAATACCCTCTGTCTTATCTACCCGAAGAATAATAAAGTATTGTACTATTCGACAAAATATGGTTGATCGCCCGGAGTTCGATATTCATGATAACTCCGTGTAATGTATTTTGCCTGCTTGTAGGCGCTTTGGGCGAACAGCCAGGCACTTCTCAACCACCTCTTCCTTGTAATTTCCTACTAAACTTCTTTAACTTCCTTTTGCCTCTAACTCAATTCAGCCTCACAACATACCGTAATTGGAGATGCCATAATTCCACTGGCTCCGTGCAGTTGGGAATCTTGTGTGGCATTCACATAACAAAATAAGGAGTTTCGTAATAATAATAATAATAACAGTGAACTTATTTAGTGCAGTTTTGTGATATTTCACCTCAAGTGCGCTTCATACTAAATTAATTATGCTAGTAAGACTAACTAACAAGGAGAAAATAATATATAATATGTATACAAATTAAAACTATCTTAAATCATGATCGTTATCATAAATCATAAGAAAAAAGGTTCAGAAATGTGCATATATATATATGCACCAATGTATATATATAAATATATACTTCGGACAGTGCGGTCCTTGCGAAACGTCACTGAGAAACAGCCCTTTTATTGCTAATTGTTTCAAGCTAATAAGACTAACTAACAATAAGAAAATAATAAATAATATGTATGTATTCGACAGGTCGGTAGCTGATTCGACAAACGCGTCGGATTCCCACCCGGGCGTCGTGCGTTCAATTTCTCTGCTGGCTAAGTCCTCCATCATTGCACAAGCAACATCTTCCGCTTCTTATGGTGGCAGTAGGAGTTTTTCAAATATTGTCAGGTTATTCGTAACCCGGGAATGTTTGTCTTACTTTAAAAAAATGTATACAAATTAAAATTCCCTAAAATCATGATATTTATCATAAATCATAAGGTTTGCAGTAGACAGTAAGGACACTGAGTTGTAAGGATACAAGTAAGCGCCCATGAGGTGTTTTTTCACAAAAACGGCGCTATACAAATCATCCAAATATTATTATTATTATAATAAGGAGAAAACTGAAATAAAGCAAATTAAGGATGTTTTTAAAGAAATTAAATTTTATATATTCGTAAAAAGCATTAACTTTGTGGCTTGCCATATTTATAAATTATTACTTATATAATAATTACTTCCGAAACCGGTAGACAAAATATTAAATAAAAAAGTGGTTAAAAACAAAGTGTATGTGTTCTATTTATAAATTAAATTTTAATAAGTACGTTTTGTATGTAGGATTTTTAAACAATTTGGTTTTTAAGACCCGTTTAAACTCTGATAGATTATGTATGTTGGCAAATTACATCAGTAGGGGACATAACATTAAAAAAGTCTGTGTATTTTTAAATTGATTATCACACAGTAGCAAGTAGCCGTGAAATATAACGAGAATCCTAATGTAAACGAAGCCAGCAGCTGTATCAAGACAAAGTTGTACGGCATATAATTTACTCTGTATACCCCTTTTTGGGGAATGGTTGCTCTAAAGTGTAAAAGATGACGACTGATCGTCAAGCATAACAGCATGACTATTATGCTTGATGGCTGATTACAAATTGATCAAAAGCTGAAACGGGTGGAGAATCGATGTTTAACAGAGACCGTTTAAATGCATAAATTCAAAATTGCGCTGATCGATTGGAACATCAATCAAATGAAACACCTACATTTATATACGACTGTTTAATTTATTTTAATTTTATTGTTTTCATTATTTATTTTAAAAATATATATTTTTATAGAAAGCAATTACTTTTTGGTGTGACATATTTAAAGAAATGAAAAAAAAGCTTTGTATAAGATCACAGATATTATTTTAATTTTTATGACCGACAATTTGATGGCAGGCATCTTCAGACTACAGCTCGTCATAAGGTGAAACCGGTCATGTCTTAAACAAAAAAGTGGAATAAAGTTAAAAAAACGGTATTATTAAATTATTAAAATGAAGTTCCACAACGAATTACCAGTTTAAAAATTAGGATTAACAGTTCACTTCACTATATTAAATTCATTTTCATTTATGTTCTCGGCTGTATACAACTTCGTAAAAAATCAGTCTACCTTAATTGTTACAGCCGTCGTAATAATCAAGAAACCATTCTTTTCTTGATTGTTTTAAAACTGGGTCCGTCAGTCTGATTGTCAGATGAAAAAGTGACCGCTTCGCCAGTTCCAGTCGTATCTTGTCACAGCGGCAATAAATATCCATCCGTCAACCAGCGACAAGGAGATTAACCGAAATTCCCTCGTCAGGCGGCGACAAGCTGACGGGAGATGTCAGTCAGACGATGATTGGCTAATTGGTGGCCATTTAAGTGGGCGTAAAAAGGGTTGCAATTTCTAGAGCTTTATTGCTGGAATCTCAATACTACGGCTCTGTACGAACTACTACAAAGAACTAGTTCATGTTGCGGCAGTTCACACTACACACATGTCTCACTGTGCGAATGCTTCAATTGTAGTACTACAAATTTACTCTTTTGACAAATCGCCGTACTTTTTAACAGTGTGAACTCGGAGCGAAAATATACAAGAGAGAGCGCTGTAGAGAGAGCTGTAGTCAGTTTTTACGAGGTTTACCGGACTCGGCTAGACCTGGGCGTGGCTACGACTAGGGCTAGGGTATTTATACATCCATTCATAGCACATGTCGACATAATGTTTTTGTTTATTCGTACAACCACTTTTTCACAGTATTGTTAACGACGTGTTTTTTTACAAAAAACGGCGCTGTACAAGTTATCCAAATATTATTACGACGTAAAAAAAGGAGAAAGTGATTTATTCCAAATCTGTATAGGTTGGGTAAAAAGAATTAGCTCTCTCTCCATATATTGTTACTCCAAGAGTGTGAAGTTCGTGGAGCAATGTATGAACTGTGAGCTGATAGCACAAACGAACGATGTAGCAGTCACTCGAGTTCCTAGTCCTTCACTTCACGCTACACTACCTACTACGGTACGAATTGAGCGATTTTGGTGGTGCGAATTGCTCTGGTGTAAACTTCCCAAAATGGCGCTTCAGCCCTTTTGCGTTTCCGGCGGCGATATCTGTTATGTATTACTTTCTCGTTATTATATTAGGTTAGGTAATTTAATGTAAAGAGCACTTGAGGTGAACTATAAAAAACCTGCGCTATATAAATGCAATGTTGTTTTTATTATATTATCCCACCTCAGAATATTCCCCGATTCTTCCCCATAGTAAACAGGCTTCGGGCAGGGAGATTCTTGTGTAGTCAGTAGTCACACAAGAATACAACACGCGAAGCATGATTACAGGTAATTATTTATTATTCAGGTTTAACATTTGGTAATGAACAAACACTTAAACATCCCCTAAATGTTTTAAATACACATATATTTGAAATAATTACACATCTCATTGTTTACCTTTGGAATTAGCAAATTTTACATAATTTTCTCTCTTAAATAATAATGGCCGGCATTTTGAAAAAGAAAATACATTTTTTTATTATTATTGAACTAAATCGCGTTTTTTACACATTTTCAGATCAGTGACGTACTAAGGTTGGGGTGTTATAAACTATCATCATATTTGACATCGTCAAAATTCATCGATTAGCGTAATTTTGTTTTTTTGACAGTTGAATGGTCCTCGTTAAACGCTAATTGTTAATCCGTTTCAGCTTTTTAACAAATTGTAAACATCTTAAACCCATAAAGTTTGTTTTGTTATACTTAAGGGTCAGCACCCAAAATTACACACTTTTTGGCTTTCTAATACAAGTAATACTACACATGGTTTATCTGTTAATTCTATCCAGGTAATACAATTCTTAAACCGTTTTAGGTAAAGCGTTCGAAAATGACTTCGCTAGTTTGCAAATTGCACCAAAAGGTGTAAACTGAATGCAAAACATACTAAAATGTCAGTAAACACTGACATTTTAGTGTGTTTTTCATACAATTCAAAAGATTACAGCTTAAAAAAATTATTCACTGGAAATCTTAGACATTTTCTTAACTGCCATATTGATTTTTTTTTTTTTTTACAATAACTCCACACAGGAGGCCTTGAGGAAAACAATTTCCCTCAGGGCCTATGTCATCTTTGGGGATGCTGTGTGGAGGGTTTTTTTGAGGAAAGGAAGGAGTGAACTTGGGTCTTGAAGAGGCCCATGTTGAAGGAGGGAGGAAAAACAGAGGCCGGCAAATCGTTCCATAGCCGAGCTGTTGAACATAAGAACGAGTCGTAAAAGCGACCCGTTCTCATGTATTGAATGTCAACCGTGTACAAATGTTGGGCGCGCGTTTGGCGAGTTTCCCGACTATGCACCGGTGCCGAAGGGATCAATGACGCAAGTTCCTCGGAGCATCTTCCATTGAAATACCTGTAGAACAAGGACAGCATTCCCACCTGACGTCTGTGCTCCAAAGTTTGCAATCCGTTTGTTAAGATAGGAGAATCTATCAAACGGGCCGCCCGTTTCTGCACAGAGTCAAGGGTTTTTTTCAGGTATTTAGGGGCTCCAGACCAGAGGTGGCTACCAAATTCAACAGTGGGGCGTACTTGCGATTTGTACAAGGTCAGCAGTTGTGTACTATTGAAGTATCTGCGGGCCCTGTACAACACGCCCAACTTCTGAGAGGCTAACTTTACTCTGGCTTCGATGGAGCCCCGGTGCCTTAACTGGTCACTTAGGGTTACACCAAGCATCTCAATGGAAGGTTTATTGATAAATCATTTGTAGTATTGCTTATATTAGAATGCCACAAAGTGACGTTAAGGGCCATTTTTTGCGTGCTGAGGCTTAAGAGCCTACGATAGATATGATCGGGGACTATCCAACTAAAATAAAAAAAATAAAAAACAAAATGGCGCTTATCGTTGAATTGTAACGATGTAAAATGTGACGAAAGTTTAAAACACCTCGACGTAAGTTGCAGTAACCGCCTAGTACATCAATACCAACAATAGACAATAACAGTATTTTAGTTCCAACAATTTTTAGTCTTTGCTATGTTTAGCATCAATCAGATTTAAAATTAATTTGATGATAATAATTGTCTATTTTCTATAGCGCCGTTTTCGTGAAAGAAATATCACCTCAAGGGCGCTTATTTTTTTTATAGTGAATACCGCACAAGAGTCCCAACTCCTCCCAACTGTCTAGAGCTAGTGAGACTATGGCATCCCCGATTGGGGTATGTTGTGAGGCTGTAGGTAGTGGAGAGGGGAAAGAGATGGAGAAGAGGAAGGTTGGGAAGTACCTGGCTGTTCAGATCTGGCCACCAAACACGGTTAATGCCGTTTTATTTAAGCAGCGTTTCGATTCTGAATGGTGGTCTTTCACCAGAGCGATACTTATAGTATCTACCACTTGCTTAGTATACATATTTTTTTAAAAGAAAGACAAATATTCCTGGGCTACGAATAACCTGACAATATTTGAAAAACTCCTACTGCTATGATAATAAGCGGAAGATGTTGCTTGTGCAATGATGGTGGACTTAACAAGCAGATGAATTGAACTCACGATGCCCGGATGGGAATCCGACGCGTTTGTCCACTCAGCAATAACCGGTCAGTCGGTTAATGTTTTGACTCATCATTTCTCGGTATCCTTCCAATAAAGATCCTCCTCAAACATGAAATCACAAGCACCATTTTACAAATTACTCAGCAAACAACGCACATTAACATCAAACCCCCTACAATCAAGACATCCACCAACATAACACACGAAATAACAATACAATTCACATTCCACTTACACACACCACAAAGTATGGGATAAAATCTTTGGAATATATTGCCTACACATTATATAACTCGCTTCCAGATAAATATAAAAACAGTCAACTTAATATAAAATACCAAAATAAAGCTTTAAAAGAATATTTTTTTAATTCAATTAAAGATGAAAACGCTTAATCTCCAGAACAGTTTTTTTCCCGGTAGAGTAAAAACATTCTCATTTACTGCACTTGAAGGTTTTTATTTTAAAATATATATTAATACGAATTATTTTTTTTTTTTAATACTGTATTTCTTATCACGTTATATTGTATTATATTGTTTGATTTATGTTAGTTTGATTACTCTGTATTTTGTTGTAACTCGTGTAGTCCTTTAATTTCCCTTGTCCCAGAGTGAGTTTTTATAACTCATCGGGATTGCTATGCATGTCAGCAAGATATTTAATAATAAAATAAAATAATTTTTTTGCCAGATGTGACAACTTTGTTTTAAGTATATATATATATATATACTTAAAACAAAGTTGACACAAACACAGTACTTAAACAGATGCATTGTTTGCATACAACACGTTTTAAAAGCTGTTATTCGACTTCAGAAAACAAAATTAAAGTGATCGAAAAAAAAAATTACGAGCACACTAAAAAACCTTTGAACAACGTATACACTTGATGTACCTTTTTCGCTTGAAACAATAAGCCAGAAAAAAGGCTGTTTCTCAGTGACGTTTCGCAAGGACCGCGCTGTTCGAAGTATATACTCGTATACGAGTATATGCACCAATATGCACATATCTGAACCTTTTTCTCTCATGATTTATGATAACGATCATGATTTTAGATAGTTTTAATTTGTATACATATTATATATTATTTTCTCCATGTTAGTTAGTCTTATTAGCATAATTAATTTAATACGAAGCGCACTTGAGGTGAAATATAGCAAAACTGCGCTATATAAGTTCACTGTTATTATTATTACAATACACAACTCTAATTCCCGGCCTTTTTTTGTTTGTTGTGAAAACCGCGCCAAAGTCCTAACCGTCTGAAGCCAGTGGGACTATGGCATCCCTAATTGGGGCATGTTGTGATACTGGAGGGAATGGAGAGAGGAAGATGGAAAAGTATCTGGCTATTCTAATCTAATCACTAAATACGGTTAGTGCTATTTAAAGCAACGTTTCTGGTTTCTATTCTGAATGGTGGTCTTTCACCAGACTAGCGATACTGCCACTCTGGAACGTGCCTCCAACATACTACCTATCTTCGAGTATATAGAGTGGTATCTATCCAAGGCAGTGTAGTCAGTTTTTGATAATTTTTACCGGACTCGGCAGACTTGGGCGTGGCTAAGACTAAGATTAGGGTATTTATACATCCATTCATAGCACATATCGACATAGTGTTTCTGTTTATTCGTATAACCACTTTTTCACAGTATTGTTATCAACAAAAATATAGCATATTACCTAAAAAACCGTTTCATTGTGTCAACTTTAGTGGCATTATAAAAAATGTGGGTGGAGTCCCGTGGTGACTCAGGAGCCCAAGATCATTGTGACAGTACATAAAAGCGGTGTATTATATTTGAGGTCTCTTTCTCTCTCATGGTGTACGACGTAAAAACCCGGAGAAAGTGATTTATCGCAAGTTTGTATCGGTTGTGTAAAAATAATTAGCTCTCTCTCCATACATTGTTACTCCAAACTACCTATAGATTGTTATAGTTACAAACTTCAGAGTATTACCAAAAAACTCCCCCGTTCAAATCGGGAGGCAAAAAGCTCTTAGTGTCTTTTTCTAGCCAATAACCACATCAAAAAGCTTTTCGAATTTGGAACTGATGTTAATGTAAATTATCAAATTTAAAAAAATATGTAATTCTAATCACTGCCTACCTAATAATGTACCTACCTATAATATATTTTAGCAGATATTGTTCTATAATAATAATACCATTGCGTTTATGTAGCGTAGTTTTGTTATATTTCACCTCAAGTGCGCTCTACTAGGATAAACATAAAAATAAAGATTTTGTGACCCCATTTAGGAGTAAAATCCTTAAAATTACTCCCAAAGTGCTCCTTATCTTGATGATAAAAAAAAGTTACATACAGGTATAACCGTACATATTAATCTTAGTCAAATCGTGCAATATAAATGTAAGATTTAGGTTAGATATTGTTAAAATATGACACATAAACAGGTAGCAAATAATAGATCATATCGTGGCCGGAAAGGTAAAAGAGCTGAAGCACTATTTAAAGTTTTTTTTTGTTTTACAATAAAATTCAGTAAAATGAGTCTTCAGTACCTGGTTGGATTTTGAAAAAAAAGTTAACTCAACGCTCTCACTGAAGCGACAAAAACCTACAAAAGTCCCAAACTTGTGTCGCTTGAGTCATGCCCTCTCCCAAATGGTCAATATATTTTTGATTTCTGAAGGGCCACAGAAGCCTTCAGAATCAAACGAGAGTCAGAGCATTCGATGCAGAAAAAAAATTGATCAAAACTGCATATTTAACTCATTTTTGACCAAAGTATCGATTCAGTTCTTTTGCCTTTCCAACGATGATTTAAACGTCACAATCAAAAATTAAAAATGGTGGATTAAAGCAACCAATAATTTTTTTCGGCAAGTCATGTTACATTTCTTGATTTTTACGGGTAACAAAACAACTAGTTTCTATGATAAATTTAAAGCGGCTTTTATAGCGAGGTGATATTTCATATTCGTAAAAAGCATTTACTTTGTGGCTTGCCATATTTATAAATAAAACAGATAAACTTTGTTTAAAACCACTTTATTATTTAATTTTATGTCTACCGGTTTCGGAAGTACCCTTCCATCACCAGGACAATATTAAAAATTTAATATTGCCTGATGATGGAAGGGTACTTCCGAAACCGGTAGACATAATATTGAATAATAAAGTGGTTATAAACAAAGTTTATCTGCTTTATTTATAAGGTGATATTTCGTTCACATTTTTAGTTTTTTTAAATCTTAAAAACCTTACTTTCCATCCGCATAAAACGGTCAAAACCTCAATCTAAAAACCTTACTTTGGCGGATGAATTTAGTTTATTTTTTTAGCGCAGTCTCCCATCTTGTATCAACAGGCGCGGGTAATTATTTGATGATGAATGTGTTGAGATGGGCTTCTAACGAGTTTAGCCCGAGCCCGGGGCGTGGGGCGGGCGGCGTGGCTTGGCTTCTAGTACAAAATGGGACTGGGCCAAATGTGTTAAAAATTTACTTATATTTTTAAATAAAAAATAAATAATTTATTAAATTCTATCCTCGATGAGTTGGTGCATTATTTAAAAAAGGGAACAATCTAAATAAATTATTGATTATTAATTTATTTTCATTTTATTGAAACGTTGCTTAAAATGGCTTTAACCGTGTTTAGTGACCAAATCTGAATAGCCAGGTACTTCCCAACCTTTTTATTCCTCATCTCCTTCCCCTCCACACTACCTTCAGCCTCACGACATACTCCAATTGGGGATGCCATAGTCTCACTGGTTTCAGACGGTATTAATTGTAAAAAAACTAAAATAAAGCAAAAGAATCTATATGCTGAAGCAGGTTTCAACTTGAGCTCTGGCACTATGAAATTTGCATGACGGGATTTTTCATGTCGACGCCTCTATTTTTCAACATCAAATGGCAATGTCATTTCCATCATGAGCTATGTAGGTTTAACATATAAAATTAGCTGTCAAAGGATAGACAAGGCGCTTTATTGTTTGTTTAATATTTTTCAATTGTTACATTATTAAAAAAAGATTTCGAAACGTCTTTTGAAAAGTCGGGTGACAGTCAAACTAAAAAAAAAGTTCTCACTCGTATTATAACTTTGTTCCACCATCTTGTGACATTATTTCACAAAGCCAAGCACCTGTTATAAGTTTTCTGCGTCAGCTTAGTAACCTCTATTGATAATCGTGAATTTTTAAGTAATTCAAAGTAAGTTTGCGATTTTGATCGTGGACCATTTTACCTCAGTCTCCAGATATCGTCGGCATCTAAAGTGTAGAAATAAGCGTTTGATACCTGAGGTGCCAAAACCAACACCAGCCCCCCGCCCTCCCCCCAACCCCGCACCACCTCGATCGCCCGGCCCGGCACCCTCGGGAGTTGATTGAAGGTTACGCCCACCCTCTCTGGACGGGGAAGAATACCATGGTGAAGATTTGTAAGATACCTTAGTCAGGCGTACAACTTATATATTCATAATTCCACAGCCCTATTTTCACATCAAGCTTGTTGTGTCTACATATTTTTGTTCTTCGCGTTTAATTTTGTCTTTTTTCTATTTGTATTTACACAAGTCTGTATAGTTTAAGTTCCTTATTTGAATTAGTGATGGTCGATATTCCTGTCCCAGTTAAAAGGAACCGGTTCCGAACCGTTCACTGGAGCGGTCGATATTGTTTCTCAGAGGAACGTGTTTTAGAAATCCCCCGCCTCCATATATATATTTTTTGACGACTAGTTCCGTTCTCAAAAAATCGCTTTCAACCATTTACATATATATTTTTATATCCAGGATTTTTTTCGTTAATACATAATATCAATATTCTTAACATAAAAAAACCGTTTCTGACACCAGGAACCGGTTCCTCGCCAGTCACCGGTAACTGGAACCGCAATGAGACCCAATTTCCAATATCAACCATCCCTAATTTGAATGTTCTTATTTGGGTAACAGTACCTCAGAAATAATTCAGTAAGAGACGTTCAGAAAAGGGCGGATACTTAAAAGTAGAACAAATCCATTTGCATATGTTCCCGATTGATCGTACATGTCCTATTGAATTACGAAAAAATACAATTACCTTTTAACTACAGGCAAATAAAGGAAAAATGTTTAATATTTTATTAAGTTAAAATATATTAAAAATCCATCTTGGCGTTAGCCACGTAGTTAAGCGACAACTGCATAACGCCCATGAGGTGATATTTCACGAAAATGGCGCTTTATAAATTGTAAAAATATTATTGTAATTTTAATTTGTTGCTTGTTGCCATTCTTTCCAAAAAGAATAAAAAATTACGAACGAACGGATTCAAATTAAATCAAAAATATATATATTTATTGTGCAGAGTAAATAAATAAATTATTGAACCCAAGGAGTTAGGCTTTTATGTGTCCTATCCTATTTCTTACAGTCAACCCAAGAAAAAATAGATGTATATATGTGTAATAAAGTGTGAACAATACAGACATAAGAAAGAGACGACGAAAGATTCATAAATTTTAGTCAGTTAGTGTTAAATTTGTGATAAGTAGATACAAATACATTCTCGTTTACATTAAAATTAAAGACAAAATATAAAGAACTAGAGTATTCTTCCCCTTGTAATTTGTAGTGATAATTTGGGAAGGTTTGTTTTAACCGGAGGCTGCGCCGGGCGGCACCGCAAAGTGCTGCATCTGAGATCACTCCGGAGATGGTGTGGAATAGCGAAGATGGAGAAGGTGAAGGTGTGGGCTCTACATCCTACCTACGCCGAGGAGGTGTGACGCAGTGGAGATGGCTAGCTAAAATATTACTTGCTCACAATATTTTAAGAATGATAAAGTTATTATGTAGTTATTATTATTATTTTTTCATTTAAAATTGAAAATACATTACTAATTTTTATTTTTCTTATTACGAGTTTTTCGCTAGATTATAAACACTCTTAATTATTGTATTTCAAGGTCATTATTAACATTGTTTACTTGTAGTACTTATTATTTTGTCTGCTTTGTTTATTGTGTTTTATGTTTATTTCTAATTTTACTTTAGCTTATATCTTTATATATTAAAATTTTATTAACTATATTTTGCATTGTACAATAATGTAATAATTATAATTTGTGAGTTATTTTAAAACACGTAAAATTTCTATTTTGTTTTCTTTATAAAATGTAATTTTCTCTAGTCTCAAAATTGTTGTAATTTAACGAGGTTATTATTAAATATTTATATTATGTAAAACTCAATTATCTTTAAAAAAATCTTTTACACCTTTTTTGTGAATAGTAGAACTGCCGGGAACCAGTAGGACTATGACATTCCTAGTTCTGAGGATAAAGGAAGTGGGAGGGAAAGGAGACGAAGAAATGAACGCATGATAAGTTAATATACACATACTTGTATGCAAAATATCTGATTTAAAAAAAAAACTCTACGTTGTAAAAAATTCTTCTAGTAGATTAAAATCTACATTTTGACAATATTCGAATTCACACTCGGTCTCTTTAGAAAAAATAATTAGTAAAAAGGTTGTGTGTTGTAAATTTTAGGCTTTATAGCTTCTCAACATTTTGAAGAGGAACGTAACGATTCATCATAAGTAGGTAAACAAACAAATTATTACCTATTTTTTTAATTATTATTTTTTAAATATTATTTTTTAATTTATTTTATATTTTCGTAGGAAGCAATCAATTTGTGGTTTGACATATTTAATGAAAATGAAATAATAACTTTGTACAAGTTGACAGATTTTATTAGAATTTTATTTTTTATTTATCTATTATTCTTTAATCACCTTCTCAGTTGACGTTTTGCCTCTTTCATTTAATAATATCTGTCTCTTTCTCTCTGTTCCTTTGTTATAATTTAAATGTTATTATATTGTTTTCTCACCGTTCTCTTATTTTATTTTATATTGTGTTCTCCCTCTGTGTGTAAAAATAACTGCACACTTTGTATTTTTTTTGTTTAGTTTAATTTTGTAGGCTGATGATGCAGGCTAAGCGAAACCAGTCGGTTAAAAATAAAAATTAAATCTATGGTCTTTTACAAAGTAATTATTTAATTTTCATAAAAAAAAATTACCTACTTATAGAATCTTAGAGAGATTGCTAGCATGAAGAAATGACGAAGATTTCAGAGAATTCTGACTGATATTGAGCTACATATTTAGAAATTACCAACTGTGAATCGTTATACGAGTACATAATATTAACGAGAAATGCGTATGGGGCACATGGTCAAAAAATCATATGTGACACAGTCGTGTCTATTAACGTTTTTTAAAAAAATACATTACACGTAGTTAACTACTTATAAGTGCGTTCATTGTTTGTTTACAAAACAAATAACACTATTAATAGTAAATGTAACACTAAAGGCATCAAATCACTTTTCACGTTCATTCTTTGACCAACGCGTCGAGGATCGTGTCCTGCAATTTGTTAAAAAAAGAAAAACTTCGGCGTTGCACCTGCCGTAAGATTCGGAAATTATTCTACGGAAAGATCACACATTTTTTCACAATAAAAAATAAATCTCGAGGGTGTAATTAGTCGAATCTGCGACTCGTTATCAAAATAATATCAGGAAGGAGTGGCGCTGTTTCGTGAAGCTGAATAAATATTTACAAAGGCTCGGTTTATAAATGGGGTATTTTTTTTTTGAGAAATAAAACCAAACGTTGTTTAATAATTGATTTTATTACCTTCGGTTGGTACCTACCTACCTGTCGTAAATTAAATCAAACAATAGTTTGACTGCATTAGCTGTAAGTCAATTGCACAATTATTATTTAACTGACTAACCATCACGACGTTTCGCAGTAGGGATAAGCAGAGAGGATGGACTGCCACGATTTTTTTTTATTTGCACACACTCCTTCTTCATTCAGATTCTTACACCGTCTAATACACACTATTCTGTTATTCTGACTCTTGAAATGGCCCGAGTCAAGTATTTGATCAACTTGATCGTGCAATGTCTTCTTTAGGCGTCCCCGACTTTTTCTTCCATTCACTTTCCCATCATATATTCTTTTCACACTCTTTTCTTCGTTCACTAGCTCTACATGCCCAAACCACCTAAGCGTCCCTTTCTTTATCCTATTCATTACGCTTAGATCAGCCTTGCATTCTTTCCGGACATCCACATTTTTAGCACGGTAATGCATGGTTTTAGGTACATACGCCTCAGGGATCTCATTTATACAGCATTCAGTCTACTTTCATCTTTCCTCTGCCAGTTCCACGACAACCCAAATTGCGTTGATGTTGTGAAACTAATAGAAGTGGGCAAGGGAAGGATATGGAGAAGAAGACAGCTTGTAAGTATCTACCTATTCATATATATATATATATATATATATATATATATATATATATATATATAGTTACTAATCAAAGTTATAGTCATTTCAAGCTACGTTTGAATGGTGAATGTTAGTCATTTCTTAAGGCGATATTTCAGGAAAGTTATTTTTTTTATATTTTCGTAGAAAGCAATCACTTTGTGGTTTGCTATATTTAAAGAAATGAAAAAAATAACTTTGCATAAGACAACGAATATTATTTAAATTTCTAAGATTGATTATTCATTGTAATATCATATCATCTATCTCTCTGTACCTTTGTTATAATATAAATGTTATTCTATTGTTTTCTCATTATTTTGTTATTTTATTTTATAGTATGAAAATGCTCGCTGTTGACATTCCGCCCTCGATTCTGGAAGCCTTACAATCCAATCAGCTCCGAGTACCATGTACCTCGTAAATGTACCCTGTATCGCGTCAACGTGAATGTACCTTGCTTGTACCCTGCCTGTACCTTGCTTGTACTCTGTTTGTAGTTTGCTTGTACCTGCGTTTAGCCGTCACGTCGCGAGTAATTATGTCTCCTCGCTCCTCCCAGTGGTGCGGTAGATTGGGAAGAGCAAATATTTATTTATACGCGCACCCCGTCATTTAGGAGATGACGGGCCGGACCCCGAACCCGTCATTAAACATCGTAAAATCCCGCGGCCAAATATGTGAAATCATTTACACCTCGGGGTGCTGCTTTGATACAGCGCACAGGGGTAGTCAATACTCAAACTATTATTATAATAGTAAATATTTTTCTCATTTATATAGCTCCATTTTTGCGAAATATCACCTCAAAGAATGTTACGATACAACTAGTTACGAAAAACTACGGGATTTTACTTGACTTGCAAAGTATTATTGCACTGTCTGCACTAAGAAACAAGATATTATATTAAATTTGAATTAATTTTAAAGCTTTTATGCTTATTATTTTTACATTAATTACTGAAATAATATCAAAAATCCTCAACGTAAATATGAAACAGAAAAACACAGTCGTGACCGAGACTCGAACTCGGAACCTTTACTCTATCCGGGAGTAACGCTTCTGCCAATTGAGCTACCGAGACCTTTTAAGAAACCGGCATTTTTAATCGTTCTCATACTTCATTGAAAATTATTGTTTTTTTTTTTTTTAATTTTCTTCCTATTTGGTTGCCATCTTTGTAATGAAAAAAAAATAAATAAAAATAAAAACAAATAATAATCATAATTTTAAGTTAATAATTGTGTCTATCTGATGGGACCTGCCAGGTAAGTATGTTCCCGTATATTTTCTTATCTAAACAAGGAATTAATATGTAATGATAGAAAGTAAGATCTGTACAGAGCCCTTGAGGTGATTTTTCACAAAAACGGCGCTATCCAAATCGTCCAAATATTATTATTATTATTATTATACAAAGCTTTACTCGAGCACATATTGCATACCTAGACGGTGTCTTGGATAAACCATCAATTTTTATTTACGAAAGATGTTTTTGACTTTTTACAAATTCGTGATTTTTTAAATATTAACTTAGAATTAACTTTAAAGTTTTATGCTTTTTATTTTTATTAAAAAAATATATGGCAGCCAAATCGAAATCCATATTTACGTTGAAGATTATTGATATTATTTCAATAATTAAAATATTATATATTTGGTTAACAAAATACACAAAAAATGAACACCATTCTGAACACTGATTTAGTAAAACAGCTCATACTGCTACCAATATAATAAGCCGGAAATATTGCTTGTGTAATGATGGAGGACTTAGCTAGCAAAGGAATTGAACCCACGACGCCTGGGTGGGAACCCGATACATTCGTCAACTCGGCTACTAACCGGGTGTTAATCCACTGAAGAGATACAACGAACTGTGTTCTGAGCGTGTCCAAGTGCCCAAAGTTTAAAGGGATGAAATCTTATAATGCGCTGCCGGAAATCATCAAAATTATACCTATCAATAAATTCAAAATAGCCTGTTAAAATTATTTGAAATGCATATAAATCAAAATAATAAGTAGAACATAAATTAAAATATTATACAGTTAAAAAGAAAATGAAATAATTAGCTGCTTGTAAACTTGAATGTACAAAGTAACTAATATAAAATAAATAAAACTAAAAAAACAAAGAAAGGTCAATTTTATATTTCTTTGGGTGAAATTGAGCAAACATTTTTAAGATAAAATATGTCACTGTCCTATCTGGGGCCTAGGAGTCGAAAGTCTTATGCAAAGAGGCGATATCAGTTTTGTAAATAAATTGGTGTAAATCGCATTTCTAGCACTATTCGTTTTTCCAGGTAGGTACCTACCTATAATAATGTGTTATAATTTTTGATTGAGTTCGAAACACCTGATATTTTTTGGTGTAAATTATTTTTTTGGTGAGGGGAGGGGGGTTTCCAGGAACGTGTTTTATTACCCATCGCATTAAATCTAATTTATGGCCTCAGATAAGTCAAATTTAATTATTATTTCGGGGGCACCAAAACACAAAGATCTCGGAAGAAAAAAAAAGGTTTTTGTTATTTTTTTATAAACAAGAATAATACTAGTTGTTAGTTATAAGTTATGATATTGTTTATCAGGATTATGTAAATCCGTTTTCTTTTAATCTGTGAAGACTCTTTGATTGCTAAGATAGCACTAAGGATGAAGGTATTATATTTTAATCCGAAGATTATGAAGACCACCGTGGTAGACCGATAATATCTTTGATTCTGCATTCTGGACCCAAGACGCGTGTTCAAATCCATAATATTAATCAATTTATATGAGTTTTTCACAAACGTTTTTAAAAATTTAATCTAACACTCAAATTGCCCTCGCATGAGATCACCATTCAAACTCTAAACACTGTGTTGTTTAAAATGGCCATAGCTCTGTTCGGTGACGAAATCTAATTAGCCAGTTGGGTACTTATTTCCCAACATTCCCTTTCCCATCATCCTGGTTGCAATATGTTAAATGATTAAGACCAGTGGAACATTGGACCTTTTTAGTTAGTTTATAAAAAGGAAAATCGACGCCGAAAGGGCAAAATGGTCGAAGCGCCATTTTGGGAAGCTTACATCGGAAACTTTAAAGTTTTTTTTACAGTAAAATTCATAAGTCTTCAGTAGGTACCTGGTTAGATTTTTGAAAAAAAAGTTGACCCAGGTAACTCTATGCAAAAACCTAAAAAGTTCCAAACTTGTGTCGCTTGAGTCAAGCCTTCTCCCAGATGGTACATAGGTATATCTTAGATGGCTGAAGTGCCACAAAAGTTTTTCAGATTCAAACGAGAGTCAATGCATTAAATGTAGAAAATAAAACTGATTAAAACTTCGTATTTAACTAATTTTTCACCAAAATGTGGGTCGAAGTCTTTTTGCCTTTCCGGCGTCAAAATAACACTTTTAAATTATTCTCATCTGGAAAATGAGTTTGAATATTACTTCGAGGTAGATTAATGTAAAAAAATGCGTCTTTATTACATGTTAAGTTAAAGTAGAATCAACGACCTTTTGTCGTGTGCACAAATACATAGTTATGCGGATGATGGTAAAGTCCATGATATTGTTTTGTTTAACAAACCTCCAAAAGGCACAGAAATACAGCTACTCTGACGGCTTTGAAGCAGAGAATGGACGTTTACCTCGAAAGAATTTCCTCTTGGGGTAAGAATAACCTCGTCAAATTTAAATTTCCTAAGACCCAATAATGTCTGATTACGACTAAAGGGAATCAAAATGACAATCTAATCTCCACCAACGGAAGCAATCTTCTCAACAAGTCTCCCATCGACATGCTTGGTGTAACTTTAAGTGACTAGCTAAGGCACGGTGACTCCATCGAAGACAAAGTTAAGTAAGCCTTTCAGAAGCTGGGCGTACTGTACAGGGCCGCAGATACTGTAATGGTACACACCTGTTGATTATGTATATAGCGTAGGTGCGCGCCGTTGTTGAGTTTGGCAACCACCTCTGTTCTGGAACCCCAACACACCTCAAAAACACTCAATTCCAAACTCTTATCAATTAATTTGCAATCTTTGGAGCACAGGTGTCAGGTGGGAATGCAATTCTTGTTCTACCAGTATTTCATCGGAAGATGTTCCGAGGAGCTTTTTTTTTTTTTTTTTTACATGAATACCGCACAAGAGTCTCAACTGCTCCCAACCGTCTAGAGCCAGTGAGACTATGGCATCCCCAATTGGGTATGTTGTGAGGCTGAAGGTAGTGGGGAGGGGAAGGAGATCGGGAAGAGGAAGGTTGGGAAGTACCTGGCTATTCAGATCTGGTCACCAAACACGGCTTAAGCCATTTCAAGCAACGTTTCGATTCTGAATGGTGGTCTTTCACCAGGGCGATACTTAGAGTATCTACCACCCTGGAACGTGCCGCAAATATACTTGTTATTATTTTTATATGAATTAAATGTGTTAGACACATATTAATTAAATAAAAGTTATTGGCGCACGCCGGGTTTGAACCCGCGACCTTTGGATTCGTAGTCGAGCGTCTTACCACTCGACCATGGAGGTCGTCACTTGCATCATTGACCCTTTCGGTACAGGTGCACAGCCGGGAAACACGCCGAACGCACGCCCACCATGTGTACACGGTTGACTTTCACCACACGAGAACGGGTCGCTTCTACGACTCGTTCTTTTGTTCAACAGCTCGGCAGTGGAATGATTTACCGGCTCCGGTGTTTCCTTCCTCCTAGAACATTGGTATCTTCAAGACTCAGTTTCCTTTTCTCAAAAGAGACTCCACACAGCATCCCACAATAATTTTCCTTAGGACCACCTGTGTGGAGTTAATATAAAAAGGGAGAAACAATTAAAGTTATGCTAATCGCCAACTTAGGAAAATCTTTCCAACTACATGAGAATTTATAGTAACTACCTACCTACTGGCCAAATCTAGCCATAGGCATCAGGCAGCCGGTGATGGGTGACCTCTAGATCAGAGGATATTATTACCAGTAAGAGACTATAAAGTTTACGACTGCCTGTGAGGCCATCAAACGCATTCTACCGGCTTAAAGTTATTTGAAAATGAGCACTGAACTTAATATTATTATTATGTATTTCGATTAATTTTATGTTTTACACGCTGTTTCGCAAATTATATTTTAATTAAATAGATATATTAACTTCTAGGTGGCCGTAGATTGAACTTGCTTATTATGTAGACATCTAATTTCTTTCGGTTGTAGAATTTTGTTTAATATTAATTTAAAGCGGTGAGACAGATTTACTTAAGAATTCGTAACGTGGGCTCATAAAAAAAAACAATCAGTGCTTCTTACTAGTCTCAGAGATATTTCAAATCGGCTAACTCACACTCATAAAATGTTTTTAAAATTTAAATGTTGGCTAGAGTTTTTTTTTTAAATATGATAATTTCAACTAACACCAGTTCCAACAGTCAGGTGGGAATGCTGTCCTTGTTCTACAGGTATTTCAATGGAAGATGCTCCGAGGAACTTGCGTCATTGATCCCTTCGGCACCGGTGCATAGTCGGGAAACTTACCAAACGCGCGCCCAACATTTGTACAAGGTTGACATACAATACATGAGAACGGGTCGCATTTACGACTCGTTCTTATGTTCAACAGCTCGGCTATGCCGCGATTTGCCAGCCTCTGTGTTTCATCCCTCCCTCAACATGGGCCTCAAGACCCAGGTTTACTCCTTCCTTTCCTCAAAAAGACCGTCTATACAGCATCCCCAAAGATGACATAGGCCCTGAGGGAAATTATTTCCCTCAAGGCCTCCTGTTTGGAGTTATTGTAAAAAAAAAAAAATCTAATTTTAAAAGTTCACACTCACACGTACGTACTACGAGTAACAAAGGAAATTATTTATAGTTCATACGAGCACATACATTGCTTCTACTGAAGAAAAAACTAGGAGTTTTGTTTTTATTAATAATTCGTTAGCGTTATTGGTTACCGCTGTTTTCAGTCACAACAACGGTCCTTTGACTCTTTATCTCATGATGGCAATAACGCCAATAACGAACAATGTGCAGGTTCGGAGCTATTAACAATATCCTTCACTTTCGGCCATTTTACGAGCCATAGACGAACTCGAGAGTTATGCCGACAAAGCGGCAATATAGTCTTCCTACGGCGAGAGTTTTCAGTTTCGTATGGCCTTCAGCTTTATAACGAATGACATAGAGATGGGCGCACGAGCAGTTAAGGTTTGGCCGATTCGAAGATGAAAGGGATTTTATGACGATGTAAGGTCATTCAATGTACAGTTTTTCAGAGATCAGCAACTGTTATTCACGCAGTTAAGGACAGAACCTTTTCTACAGTGTGTTCAGAGTGCTGAGAGTTTATACAAGATAGACGTTCCCAAAATGTAACAATATTTAAATTTACGTCTTTTATAACACTTATTTTGTTCAATTATAAAAATAAAAATAAAACAATAAAATCGGTCAATATTTGGATGAGTTGTAAGCTGGAGTAAGAATATATATGGAGAGAGAGTTAAATATTTTTACCCAACCTATACAAATTTACGATAAATCACTTTCTCCGGGTTTTTATTCGTAAACCGTGAGAGATAAAGAGAGAAGAAAAGTTGTCACAAAATATCGCACCACTTTTAGGTATGTAAGCATGTTTTCCATCTCCGGCGACTCCACCCACTACGTTTTGTTATGCGATATTACTTAACGGTTTTTTAGGCTATATTCTAAATTTTTGTTGAAAACAATACTGTGAAAAAGTGGTTACAAAAATAAACAAAACATTATGTCGACATGTGCTACGAATGGGTGAAAAAAGGTGTGTCCATAAAAACCATAGCCAAGTCCGAGTCAGGAAAAAATAACAATCCTGACTATACTGTTTCGCAAAGCTATTCTTCCTTTCATATTATTGCTCCGAGGTTGTAAGTTTTTTTATTGAACTTATTGTAATATTTTATTCTAACTAAAATTCTTTTCAGCATTTTTGGCATATAAAAACGATTAAACTATCAAAGGCTGTATTTTTTTCTGATTTCTAACAATAATAAGCTTTTGCTGCCGCAAATTACTTAATAGCTATAAATCATACTTTTTTCACTGAACCTGAAAAAAATTACTTTGAAGTTAAAAAAACAGGTTTAATTCATACAGAAAAGATTTACCTGAAAATCCACAAAAAATAAGAATAAACGATGATGATTGCTGGCGACTTAAATAATTTACATAGTTAAACATGCGATGAAAAATTGCGATTACTTGTGAGATTTTCTGAAAACCGATATTACGAAATGAGAAAAGCGGTAACCTTAACCTTGACCTTCAAATCCTGGGTTACTGTTTTTTTTTTAGCAAGTTTTGAAGTCGAGAACAACCTTATTTTCCTGATCGTCATGCACATACCTACATAAATATTATGATTGATTATATTTAGTATAAAGCTTAATAATAATAACAGTAAACTTATATAGCGCAGTTTTGTGATATTTCACCTCAAGTGCGCTTCATACTAAATTAATTATGCTAGTAAGACTAACTAACAAGGAGAAAATAATACATGATATGTATACAAATTAAAAATATCTAGAATCACGATCGTCATCATAAATCACGAGAGAAAAGGTTCAGATATGGGTATAACAGTGTATGTGTACATCAACAGATTAAAAAAACAATTTACCAGAAGCTAAGGGTATAAAAATTCAGATGAAACGTATGAATTCATATTAAAATATTTGTCAAATCAAAGAAAAGGAAATAAGATTGAGGACGGTTAATATGTTGGTACTTAAAACATTATTATTATTTAGATTCATGTCCAGACCTGCATATCTTAACGATAAAAGGTTAACATTAAATAATTTCCTATATGAGTACGTACGTAATGAAACGACATGAATGTGAAATATTCAAATTTGGAACTGATTCTAATTGAAATTATCGAATTAAAAATAATATTTAAAAATTTCAACCTACCTAATAAAATACCTACCTTTAATGTATTTATTGGCAAGTACTTACCGTGATTTTTTATGGGTAACACATAGCTGTTTTTAGTTTAAAATTTATGGCAAAAGTTTATTTTGTAGAACTTTATTCAATTTTTTAAGGTTTTATTTTATTTTTATAAAAATAATTATTATTCGAAATCAAAAAAACGATAAAAAATATATTAAAAAATTCTGCTCTGCAATTATTTTCATGCGTGACAGCTGTTTCGCCTTCCGAATGCGTTGTCAAACTGTGGAGAAACCACATTATGTTGAGATTCTTTTAATGAATTGAGGGATTTTATGACGGCCTCCATGGTCGAGTGGTAAGACGCTCGACTACGAATCCAAAGGTCGCGGGTTCAAACCCGGCGTGCGTCAATAACTTTTATTTAATTAATATGTGTCATAACACATTTAATTCATATACAAAATAATAAAAACTATATTTGCGGCACGTTCCAGAGTGGTAGATACTTAAGTATCGCCCTGGTGAAAGACCACCATTCAGAATTGAAACGTTGCTTGAAATGGCTTTAGCCGTGTTTGGTGACCAGATCTGAATAGCCAGGTACTTCCCGACCTTCATCTTCCCAATCTCCTTCCCCTCCCCACTACCTTCAGCCTCACAACATACCCTATTTGGGGATGCCATAGTCTCACTGGCTCTAGACGGTTGGGAGCAGTTCAGACTCTTGTGCGGTATTCATATAAAAAATAAATAAAAAAAACCATCCTCGAATAACCGTGATCTCGTCTCTCGAGCTAATGTTTCCGTATCCCTGACTCCACAGTGACACGTGTATATGCAACACCATAAACACCTAAGCCATTATCGTTTCGGAATATATTATTTTACGATTATCATCCATTAGAAGATGGCCTTCCTTTCCAAACCTAGTCGACAGGCAGAGTCTAAGGACGGCACCCATAAAACAATCCCTTCTATTTGTGCCGTTGCAAGCGACTAGCGACGAAATGTGCGGTTAGCGCTAAAACGTATTTCGCGTTATGTGAAATGTTTACCGGGAAATGACCCTTTGTAGACGCACAGATGCCGCTATGTTTACTGTGATGTTACTGCAGCAAAGGCGGTTGCTGCCACGGGCTGAAAGTGCGACCTGCCAATAAAATGATGCAGTTATTAAATCTCAAAGATTTAAAGTTATATTACCTGTTTATTGCTGTATATTATTTTTAATCAGTTTTTATACAACTAATGCTGAGCGTCGTGATTTGAGATTTGACTAAAAGCCGCCATAAAGGCTGGAGGTTTAAAAAGCAGGACGAAGAGTAATAAGATTTTTTTAAAATTTTTATATTAATAGTGAATACCGCACAAGAGTCCCAACTGCTCCTGACCGTCTAGAGCCAGTGATACTGTGGCACCCTCAATCGGGGTATCTTGTGAGGCTGAAGGTAGTAGAGAGGGGAAGGAGATGGGGAAGAGAAGGATTGGGAAGTACCTGGCTATTCAGAACTGGTCACAAAACACGGCTAAAGTCATTTCAAGCAACGTTTCGATTCTGAATGGTGGTCTTTCACCAGGACGATACATAGAGTATCAACTACTCTGGAACGTGCCGCAAATATACTTTATATTATTTTATATGAATTAAATGTGTTATGACAAATATTAATTAAATAAAAGTAATCTGCGCACGCCGGGTTTGAGCCCGCGACGTTTGGATTTGTAGTCGAGCGTCTAACCACTCGACCACGGAGGCCGTAATTTGATGATTCATTACTCTTATATCAGCCTTGCATTCTTTCCGGATCTCCTTATTTATACATTCATAAATGGCTTCACCTCACATAGTTTATTGGATTTTTTAGTTTATTGGATGGCGTGTTCTCTATGCCTATGGGCCTTAATAAGTAAAATTATTACCTGTACTTAGTATTGTTTGACAGGTGTTTTTTCAATTTGCTTGTGGGTTCAAACTGTTTATCGATCTTGTACATTGTTTTAATTGCTTGCCCAGATTTTTCCAAGATATTGCGGGTAATCATTTTTATAGATAGGTTTCCGTGGTCGAGTGGTAAGACGCTCGACTACGAATCTAGAGGTCACGGGTTCGAGCCCGATGTACGCAAAAAAATGATTGACATGTGTCATAACACATTTAATGTAAATAAAATAATATATGGTATATTTACGACACGTTCCAAAGTGGTATATAATTTCAGTAACGACCTGGTATCACCATCGAAACGTTGCTTAAAATGGTCTTAGCCCTGTTTAGTGACCAGATCTGAATAGCCAGGTACTTCCGTAGCTTCCTCTTCCTTTTCCTCCCCACTACCTTCAGCCTTACAACATTGGAATGCCATAGTCCATTGAGTTTCTTGACATTTGGATATACGGTATAAAAATTAATTTTAACATGATGTACTCGCATTATTCAAAATTGAAACGTTGCTTGAAATGGCTTTAGACGTGTTTGGTGACCAGATCTGAATAGCCAGGTACTTTCCGACCTTCTTCTTACCAACTCTTACCTCTCCTTACTATCTTCAGTCTCTCACAGGGATCTCATTTATGCGGCATTCAGTCTACTTTCATCATTTTTCTGCCAGTTCCATGCCTCACTGCCATACACCAGGATTGGTATCAACAATCCATTGTGGACTGCTAGCCTCGCTTGGAAAATAAGAAAATAAACATAATTCAAGTATATTCTTAATGTTATATAACAGCCCATAAACCAAAAAATGTTTCAATTCATCTAATAAATCCGTTGATAAAATGACAGCCTATTTAATATAATAGAATGTTTCGGTTTGGTTTATGGAATTTCGAGGCATCGCCGTCACGGGGATTAAGGCGGCATTTACTTTGAATAGGGACACTCTTGGCTGCCGGTTTTAGTTTTGAACCCCCGACCTTTAGATCTCTGCGGCTAATTCTATCAAGATTGTAAATATTTTTAAAATTTCAATAATTCATTGCTTTTATGATTTTATTTACTGGTAACAAATTAAGAAAGATTTTTATAGCCCACCTCACTCCCCGGACGATTTTTTAAATGTTCCTACGTAAATATTTAATAATAATAATATTTTGATAATTTGTCCACACCGCCGGTTTTGTGTAAAATCATCTCAAGGGCAGGGCGCTTTATTTCAATTTTATTATACATTTTTTTTGGGTGTTCTCTTAACAGGGTTGAGAGGATTTATATTGATTTATTGTTGAACTGTATATTTTGTTTGACCAAACTTCACCACAATTTCCCTTTGTATGAAAATAATATTATGCAATTAATAAATAAAACAATGGGAAATAACAAAAAACATCGTCTCATACATACTCTTCTGTTATTCTGACTCTTGGCATGGCCCAACTCAAGTATTTGATTAACTTGATCGTGCCGTGTCTTCATCGGGCGTCCCCGACTTTTCCTTCAATTCACTTTCGCGTAAAATATTATTCTCACACTTCTTTCTTCGTTCATTCGCTCCACATGCCAAAAACATCCAAGCGTCCCTTTCTTGATCTTATTCATTACGCTTACACCAGCCTCGTATTATTTCCGGATATCCACATTTTTAACACGGTCATACATAATGATATCGCACATACGCCTCAGAAATCTCATTTATTCAGCATTTAGTCTACTTTAATCCGTCCTCTGCCAGTTTCATGCCTCACTGCCATATATCAGGGTTGGTATATGCACTCCATTGTGGAATGCTAGCTTCGCTTCTTTGGACAATTTCTTATTTGCGCCAACAGCGTTCAGTCCTCCATTAATGAAGTTACCTGCATTCACCCTTCTTTCTATATCCTTAACAGCCTTTCCGTCTTTCGTAAAGCTAATAATGTTATAAATAATAATATATTATTTATCTTTGCGTTGCTGCTAGAGATGGTCGAAATCAGAATTGGGTGTACCTGCGGTTCCAGTTACCGGTGACCGTCGAGGAACCGGTTATTTATCCAGTTCTTTTTGGAACTGGTTCCTGGTGCCAGAAAAGTTCCACGAAGGAGATTTTAATTTTCAAATCGTAAAGTACTAGCAAATCAACAAAAAATCCTCTTCGAAAAAAAGCACTTGTCGGTATAGAGAGATTTGAAATCGAAAAGTACTAGCAAATCAACAAAAAATCGTCTCCGAAAAAAAGTACTAGCAAATCGACCAAAGTTATTTCATAAAAAAAACACTAGCAAATCACCAAAAACAAAGAACTGTGGAACCGGTTCCTCGGAGAAATAATATCGACGGTTCCAGCGACCGGCTTGGAACAGGTTCCTTTTAATCGGGACAGGAATATCGACCATATCTCGGAGTAAGAATCTAATGGAGGGACAGCTAATTTGTTTTACCCAACCCATCCGAAATTGTAATAAATCACTTTCTCCGAGTTTTTACGTCGTACATCATGAGAGAGAAAGAGACAACGAATTTCATGGACCGCTTCTATATAATAATATTTGGATAATTTGTATAGCGCCGTTTTTGTGAAAAATCACCTCAAGGGCGCAATGATCTTAAGGTCCTAGTTCACGGCGGGACTCCACCCACATTTTTTATTATGCCACTAAATTTGACACAACTAAACGGTTTTTTAGGTTATATGCTATATTTTTGTTGATAAAAATACTGTGAAAAAGTGGCTATACGAAAACACAAAAACATTGTGTCGATATGTGATATGAATGGATGTATAAATACCGTAGCCTTAGTCTTAGCCATGCCCAGGTGCGCCGAGTCATGTTAAAATCATCAAAAACAAGTCCAAAACTGACTTCACTGCCTTGGATAGATACTACTCTACCAACTCTATGGCCCATATCTAGTTGCTGCAAATGCTTAGGTTTTTAGTGTGTTTTAACTGCGTATTGTGTGCAGAACATTCGAAGGCTTTACGGCTCAATCCGTAACTGCACATTAAACCGTAGACCCATAAAACTATAATAAATGGTTATTCCACGAAACCTGCCGCCATTGGTATCGCCACTATTGTGTGTCCAGACCGGAGCTAATAAGCAGGAGTCAAGGGATCAGAAAAGCATTTGTTTATCTTTCCTTAAGACATCGAGACCTCACTGAAATTATTGTTTGCCAACTTGTTTGTAATAACAATTTTTCGCTGTCTAAAATTCACCTTAAATAAGTTCGTTAAAAATTACAATGAATACACTCATTTTTACCGGAATATTCAATATTATGGCGAGTTTATCTATTATACACTTGAAGTAACAATATATGGAGGGAGAGCTAATTATTTTTACCCAACCTACACAAACTTGCGATAAATCACATATTCCGGGTTTTCACGTCGTACACCATGAGAGAGAAAGAGACAACAAATTTCATAGACCGCTTCTATATATGGAACTGTAAGGGTGATTTTAAGGTCCTGGTTAACCGCGGGACTCCGCCCACATTTTTTATTATGCCACTAAACTTGACACAACTAAACTGTTTTTAGGTTATATGCTATATTTTTGTTGGTAAAAATACTGTGAAAAAGTGGTTATACGAATAAACAAAAACATTATGTCGATATGTGATGTGAATGGATGTATAAATACCGTAGCCTTAGTCTTAGCCACGCCCAGGTGCGCCGAGTCAGGTTAAAATCATCAAAAACAAGTCAAAAACTGATTTCACTGCCTTGGATAGATACTACTCTATGATTATACATAACCACTAACTGTCAACCCTAATGTTTTATTTATGTTTATTTTTAGTTTTGTTTATTTTTAAGGAATACAATTCTAAGCTGCTACCTCGTCTTAGATCTTGAAGTAACAATATATGGAGAGAGAGCTAATTCTTTTTACCCAACCTATACAGGTTTGGGATAAGTCACTTTCTCCGGGTTTTTACGTCGTACACCGTGAGAAAGAAAGAGACAACACATTTTCCCGAATTATCACACCGCTTTAAAGTACTGTTAGAATGTTCTTCGTGTCCTGCGTCTTCGTTGAATCCGCCCACACGTTTTGGCACGCGAAATAAATGAACATAACTTAACGGTTTATTAGGTAACATGCTATATTTTTGTTTATCACAATACTGTGAAAAAGTGGTTTTACGAATAAACAAAAACATTGTGTCGACATGTACTATAAATTTATGTATGAATACCCTAGACCTAGTCCTAGCCATGTGCAGGTCTAGTCGAGTCCGGCAAGCCTTGTAAAAACTAACTACAGCTCTCTCTACAGCGCTCTCTCTTGTATATTATTGCTCTGGGTCTTGGATAATACGCTATGACACGGCTCAAAGCAGGCCAGGCCCTGAGCCAAACGGCCGCGGCGCAGGTTGCTTGGTGCCTAAAACCTAAATATAAATACAAGATTTTTCGAAAAACTTTTTTTTACATATAATAAAATAACGTATTCTGTAATGTACTGTAGAAGGTATGTATTCTCGCTATTTCCCACGTAGCTCCTACACTCAGAGTAAGAATCTAATGGAGGGATAGCTAATTTATTTTACCCAACCCATCCGAAATTGTAATAAATCACTTTCTCCGAGTTTTTACATCGTACACCATGAGAGAGAAAGAGACAAGAAATTTCTTGGACCGCTTCTATATACTGTCGCAATGATCTTAAGGTGCTGATTAACGGCAGGACTCCGCCCACATTTTTTATTATGCCACTTAACTTGACACAACTAAACGGTTTTTTAGGTTAGATGCTATATTTTTGTTGATAAAAATACTGTGAAAAAGTGGCTATACGAATACACAAAAACATTATGTCGATATGTGATATGAATGGATGTATAAATACCGTAGCGTTAGTCTTAGCCACGCCCAGGTGCGCCGAGTCATGTTAAAATCATCAAAAACAAGTTCAAAACTGACTTCACTGCCTCGGATTGGGGTACCTCTAGTTTACTCTAAGCTCCTACATTATTATACGCAAAAATCATCATTTTATAGAAATTTCATCACTGCTAACCACTTGATTTTAGCAGGTTTCCCCTCTGAAAATATCTAAATATAAACCAACCGATCCAAAAAATTATATATTTGAAATTACAATCTGTTATGATGTTAAATTAGTAGAATAACATAATGATTTGTTAATTGTTAAAAAAAATAACGAAACACAATTCAAACGACAACGTTTGTCACCAATTTAAAAATTATTTGCAAGTAGATAGGTGTTTCTAAATCCAAGCTTAATATTTACATCAGTATGCAAAAATAATATTTACGTTGCTTTAAATACATTTCAAATTTGTGTGCATTCACATTGGGAAAAAAATCGTTAGTCTTATGTTAAAATGACTGATATTGCGATAGCACTATAAATTCATATGGCGTTGTCTCATTATTTCATTAAAGTAAATTCGCGTCAATTGCTCTCTCATTTGCACTGCTTGTTTTGCATAATGTTGTCTCTTTTTAACTCACATTATTAAAGTTTAAGACGAGAAGTGTGGGTTTTTAAACCGCGCCGTTCGATTGCCGTCCATGATAGTATGGATTTTTTAAATACATATTTTTTATTGTTGTACGCATTAAGGCAGGTATAAATAAAGTCTTGTAAAGCACATCCTCATCATCAAATATAATAAAGTATGCTAAAACATTTTTTTCAAAGATGTTTGCTCAGAATTTTGCATGTTTTTTATTGTTGGAAAATGTCCATTTCTAGCAGATGTTAAAATTAAATTAAATTTTTGTTTCTGTTTGTTCTCCCCTGGCACATGTTAATTTGTCTTTAAAAAAATCAATCTTCACCAAATTCCTGTACTATGGTCACATTTAAAAAAAAACCTTTTTTTCTGTTTTCAAAACCTGAGCCAAGGTTCACAAAAACTTTTTGTTTGTACTAAGAATAATGAACTGCAGAAGATATAATGAAAAAACCCACCATAAGTAAAATTTGTATAAAACATCAATTTTATGGACAAAAAGTGCTCTTTGGGACCGAGTGAAGTTAACCTTTGAAGTTCTGTAAAGGATGATTATAACTAAAGCCGATTATGAAAAAAATTCTCCAAAATCAACATTTGGTAAAAAATATACCACTTTGCAGGCAAAATGCGAGTCTTGGGGTCGGAAATAGGATGCCGTTTTCTCACGCTCTATAAGACCGATTGAAGTGAACGTTTGGAATTCTGGTAATAATGATAAACTTATGACGATTACATGAAAAAATCCTCCAAAATCATTATTTGTTAAAAAAAAACACCACTTTGCGGGCAAAATGCAAACCTTAAGGTTGGAAATTTAATGCCATTTTTTTGAGTTCCTTGCTTTTTTTCATGTAATCGTTATAAGTTCATCATTATCAACAGGATTCCAAAAGTCCACTTCATTCGGTCTTGGAATTCGGTTTGGAATTCTGTTAAGAATGATTTACTTATGACGATTACATGAAAAAATCCTCCAAAAGCATTATTATTCAAAAAAAAATACCACTTTGTGGAAAAAATGCGAGCCTTGGGGTTGCGTTTTTTCATTGGATGGCGGTTTTTCAGGCTCTATGGGACCGAATGAAGTGAATCTTTAGAATTCTATGAAGAACAATTAATTTCTGACGATCACATTAAAAAATCTCCCAAAAGTAACATTGGAAAAATTAAAAACTTACATGCGCACAAAATGCAAGCCTTGGGTAGGGAATTAATTACCGTTTTTTCAGGCTCTATGGAACCGAATGAAGTGAGCAAGGAATCCAGTTGAGAATGATGAACCTATGATGACTACACGAAAAAATCCTTCGAAAGCAACATTTTGCGGGCTAAATTTTCACAGGCTCTATGGAACCGATCGAAGTGAACGTTGGAATTCTGTTAAGAGTGTTGAACTTTTAAGGACTCATTTTTTTTTTAAATAATCTAAAATTACCCCTAAAAAAATGAAATACTTAACATGTGGGCAAAATGCAAGACTTGGGGTCGGAAATTAGATGCCGTTTTTACAGGCTCTATGGGACCGATTAAAGTGACCGTTTGGAATTCTGTTAAGAATGATGAATTTTTGAGGATTAAATTTTAAAAAATCGGCCAAAATTACCTATAAAAAATAAAAAATACATGCGGGCAAAATGCAAGCCTTGGGGTTGGAAATTTGATGCCGTTTTCTCTTAGGCTCTATGAGACCGAATGAAGTAAAACTTTGGAATTCTGTTATCATAACAAAATCTCAATAGTAATATTTGTTAAAAAAATACATTTTTGTGGGCAAGATGCGAACTTTGGTGTCGGAAATTAGATGCCGTTTTTTCATTTTTAAATCAATAATTTTTTTAGCGTAGGTAATTTTTCAGTAAATATTTCAATATTTATACATGATTTATTTATTATTATTATTTAAATTTAACGCACTTGAGGTGAAATATCACAAAACTGCGCTATATAAGTTCACTGTTATTATTATTATTATAATTATGCCTCTTAATAATAATAATAATAAATGGATTACTTTTATAGCGCCGTTTTTGTGGGAAAATCACCTCAAGGGCGCTTTTCTTGTCATGCTTTGTTGTGCCAAAATATCTATCCGACCATAGGGTATGCTAAACATGCATTATTACATACATAATTTCTGCTGCGGCAGTACATTTCAGGCACGAATAAGCAGTAGCACGCCAAGAGGTATGAACAGTCGATCAAGTGGTTTTTCATCTTTAAGCCTATTGTCATGAGGCCAGCATTGCGCCTAGTCTCTAAGTTTTGATAACTTGTCTCCTCGAGTAGTTCCATGTGATGCATGAACATAGGGTATGTTCCGTGCAAACTCATGTACACATACCTGAGAATTTTTTTCTGAATCTGTTCCAACATATTTATATATTTGGTCTGATGTGGAGCCCAGTCAGTACTAGCGTACTCCAACTTGCTTCTGATCACTCCATTGAAGAGGGCTATCATCGCATTTGTGTTATCAAACTCTTCGCACCTTCTGATTACAAAACCAAGAAGTTTGTAGCAAGTTGAAGTAAGCTGCGCTAAATGACTCGAAAACGTTAGCCTGGAATCAAAAACCACCCCGAGATCTTTGATGGTAAATACACGGGTTAAAATTTCACTATTCATAATATTTCTTCATGGTTTGTGTCATTCAGCATCTTTTGTCTTACTTACTTAGGTGCTTGTCTTACATTTTTTGGTTTAATTTGAAGATTGGTCACACCGATCGCATCCATTCACCGCAAGGGCCGCCGAGTTGGAAATTCAACGGCAATATTCAATATTTCACGGATTTCAACCTAATCCTTTGCTCACATTCATCATTCCGGTGGCGTGTTCTATAGCACCATGGATCTATGGTGCTGTGGTGCTATGGTGCTGTGGTATAGTGGTGGTATTTTTGTGCCAACAATCTCTCACTCCTCGCGCCGCTGGGGGCCGGAGGCTGTAAATTAACCAGTCGTCAAACAGGGGAGGATTCTCACTGATTTTCACAGTAAGGTTATAGGATTAAAATGGTATTAGTATTCGAAGGTAATAAAAGGGTTTTTCCGCAAGCTTAACTCTCTCTTCGGTCACTTCTATGTATTACTATGGGTATATGTAAAACTAATTACAAAAAATGATAAATATTCTTACAACTTAAAACAAACATAAAGTATAGTTACCTCGAGATAGTTTCCTCTTGGGGTAAGAATAACCTTGTCAAATTTAATGTTTCAAAGACCCAATCATGTCTGATTTCCACTAAAGGGGATCGAAATGACAGATTATTTAGTCTCCTTCAACGGAAGCAATCTTCCCAACAAGCCTTCCATTGATATGCTTAGGGTATAAACCTAAGCGAACAGCAAAATCACAGATTTTCTCAGCGATTGTCTGATAGTATTATAACTATTATAATGTTTTATTTATTTAATACTTGTAGGTATGTTCATCTAACTTCGACCCTGCCCCAACCGCAAGCAAGGACATGTATCCCGGTGACGTCACGACAACCAAAGATGGCGACCAACAAAGGCACATCGTTATGTTTGTACGCAGAGCCTTCGCAGAGGGCGATTGTCAGCAGGACCCTGTCAGAAAACAAATAATATGCTTTACATTATGTTTTATATTTATGGTAGTCCATGGCTGTTGGCTTTATGTGGGGCACTAAAACCATCGGCGAGTTAATTGCTACCGTAACAAACGCGGCCATGCCGAGACCGTGTGCAATTATGCATTTCTAATGGCAGCGTATTTCTCGAAGGTAAGGTAAACAATAGAAGCCATCACGCAGGCCAATTGCGGTGCTGATTGCTTGATATATGGTGCAGCTAGCATTGTGCTTTATTTCACACAGGAAAAGATGTGCCTTCTTATTTGCTATCCAGAATATCTATGTACTTTCCTACTCGATGGAAATAACCCAAACTAACAGCAACATTTGGGTGATTTTTACAACATCGTGTTTGTGGAAAATAATCTCAAGGGTGTTTAAGATAGCTAGAAAATAACATTAAACTATCATT